>SKCR01015504.1:0-199055 GCA_019454045.1 Zanthoxylum bungeanum
ATTCTTCCCAGGCTTGGCCAAAAGGAAAGAAGACGAAAGCGAAGAAGAAGAAAGGTTTCGGTCCTCCACTGCAAGGAAAGATAGCAAAGCCCAATAGGGCTTCTGAAGATAAATTACATCACTGCAGTAAAGTCGGGCACTGGAAAAGGAACTGTCCTGGCTACATTGCCCATATAAGGAAGGAGAGAGCATCTACATCAAGTACATTTATTTTTCCAATTATTGATATCTCACTGGCTTGTGAAGCTATTACATCCAGCTGGATTTTGGATTTTGCTTGTTCTGTTCACATTTGCAATTCGTTGCAGGTGCTGAAGAAAAGTAAGAAACTGAAGCTTGGAGAGATGCAGTTGCGCTTTAGGAGTGGAGACTCTCTGGATGCAGTTGTAGTGGGAGTATGCGAGATCCCTTTGCCGAATGTGAGCCTTTTGTTGTATGATTGCTACGTTGTACAGGATGTGTAGAAAATATTATATCTCTTTTGTATTAGATACAGAAGGTTATCATGTTAATATTAAGAACTGTTTTTTGTATTTATATGATAAACGTAATATTCAGATCATTTGTTGTCCAAATGAGCATCGTCATTACACATGCATACTTCTAGTGATATTTTGAATACTATGATTAATAAACGTATTTTACCTATTGTTAATAATACTGAATTATGGCACATGAGGCTAGCTCATATAGGCATTAAACGCCTTACCTAATTGTTTAGGAATGGTTTGATGTCAGATCTCACCATTGAACCTTATCCAACTTGTGAATCGTGTATTCAGGGTAATATTACCAAAGCCCCATTTTCTGGTGTTGGACATCATACCACTAACTTACTGGAATTGGTACGTTCTGATGTACGTGGTCCACTGAGTCAGACTACTCACAATGGTTATTCGTACTTCGTTACCTTTACCGATGATTTGTCACGGTACGGTTATTTTTATCTGATGCGACATAAACCGGAAACCTTTGAAAAGTTCACAGAGTTCTGAAATGAAGTAGAAAAACAAACTGGTCAATCTATTAAATGCCTTCGATCTAATTGAGGCGATGAATATATTAGCAGTGAGTTCATGGATTATATGAAGGAGAATGGGATTATCGCTCAATATACTCCTCCAGGTACTCCACATTACAATGGAGTGTCTGAGAGGAGAAATCGGACTTTATTGGATATGGTCCGATCTATGTTGAGTTTTACAGATTTGCCCTATTACTTATGGGGCTACTCTTTTTTAAAAGCTGCAAATCTTTTGAATAAGATTCATTCAAAAGTTGTTCCTACGACTCTGTATGAGATATGGACCAGTAGGAGACCAAATCTTAATTATATTAAGGTTTGGGGTTGTCATGCCTATGTCAGAAGGTGGTAATCATAGACAGGTTGAACTTGATGAAGTCCAACCTGAAAACAACGAACCAACGAGGAACCTGAAGTTCAAGTATATGAAAAACCTTCAACACACACACTTCGTAGTCATAAAGGGTATCTAGACCTCCTGAACGTTTGTATTTGATACAAGAAAAGAATCTCAATGTTCTCTTAGTTGAAGAGACTGATCCTCTTACCTATAGAGAATCGATGTTGGACACCGACTCCGTGAAATGGAAAAATACCATGAAATCCGAGTTAAACTCAATGCATGAGAATCAAGTTTGGGACTTGGTTCCGCTTCCCGAAGGAATTGTTCCTATCGGTTGTAAATGGTTTACAAGAGGAAACGCGGGCCTGATGGAAAGGTTGAAACCTATAAGGCCCGACTGGTAGTAAAAGATTACACGCAGCGACCTGGCGTCGACTACGATGAAACTTTTTCCCCAGTAGCAATGCTTAATTCTATTAGGATTTTGCTTTCTATAGCTGCGTATCATGACTACGAGATTTGGCAAATGGATGTCAAAACAACTTTTCTAAATGGATTTCTTGATGAAGAAATCTATATAGAATAGCCGAAATATTTTACGTCCAGCGAGAACTCGGGTATGGTATGTAAGCTTAAGAAGTCCATTTATGAACTTAAACAAGCTTCATGAAGTTGGAATCTTCGATTCGACGAGATTATTAAATTGTCTAGTTTTCTTAAGAATTCAGAAGAATCCTGTGTGTATCAGAAGGCTAGTGGGAGCATGGTGGTATTTTTAGTTCTCTATGTTGACGACATCCTAATCATTGGGAATGATATAGGGATGATGCAAGGCATTAAAGTTTACCTCTGTAAGAATTTCCCTATGAATGACCTGGGAGAAGCTTCCTATATTTTAGGCATAAAACTCTATAGAGATATAGAAAGAAAGCTAATTGGGTTATCCCAATCAACGTACATAGATAAGATCTTGGAACGATATAATTTTGGTAACTGTAAGACAATAAATATACCGTTCAGACATGGATTCATCTTTCAAAGAAGATGAGTCCAAACACAGAATATGAGAAGGTTAGAATGTCTAACCAACCTTATGATTCGTGTTTGGGTAGCATAATGTATGTCATGTTATGTATTAGGTCTGATATTAGTTTCGCTGTTAGCGTAACCAGTAGATATCAGTCCAATCCAAGAAATTACCATTGGATGGCCATTAAACATATTCTGAAGTATCTTAAAGGTACTAAGAAGTATCTTAAAGGTACTAAGGATAAGTTGATTATTTATGGAGGAAGTGAACTGCAAGTTAATGGGTATACGAATTCTGACTTCCAATCGGATCCCAATGATGAAAAGTCTACATCTGGATTCGTCTTTACCCCTAACGGAGGTGTATTTTGCTAGAAGAGTTCCAAACAGGGGTCAACTACAGATTCCACCACAGAGGCGGAATACATTACAGCTTCTGAAGCTGCAAATGAAGCTGTATGGATTAAGAATTTTATCACATAATTGGGAGTTGTCCCAAGTATCGAGAATGCGATTCTGTTATATTGTGATAATATTGGAGCCATTGTGCAAATAAAGGAACCGATGGCGTATCAGAAGTTGAAGTATGTGAAACGCAAGTACCACATCATTCGAGAGATTGTGTCGCGAAGGGATATTATCGTGTGCAAAGTACCGAGTGAAGATAATGTAGCAGACCCACTTACGAAGGCTATACCTCTGAAGTTATTTGATAAACATATGGAGTCGATGGGTATTAGATACAATCGATATTGGCAATAGAGCAAGTGAGAGATTTTATTGGGGTTGGTGCTCAGAGCACCAATTCCCCGTTGTATTTCCTTGAAAATACTATTGTAAACGTTTTATTATGAATAAAATTAGCAGTTTCTATAATATAATTTATATTCTTATATGGTAAAGACATAATAGACCTTAGGATTATTAGTCATGATACAGTTGCAAAAGCTGTTGGGGCAGTTGTGGAACCCCTAGGGTTGGATCGATGCCCCGAACAGCGGAAATGGGTCTAACCCATGGATATCAAGTATGAGTGTAATTTTAAATAATTTAATGAAATATTATATTCCATTATGAGTGTATAGGAAAAAACAAGGACTGAATCGGAGCCCGGAAGCTCCCGAACGACGAAAATAAAAATGTTGTGCGGCCAGTGCATATCGCGCGCTACAGTGCATGATCACTGTAGATGCATGATCACATAGCTTAATGTTGAATAAGGATAATCAATTATGTTAGGATACTTTAGAATTATAAACACAACATGCTTGTAATTAGGTCAAAGATGTTCATATTGGACATGAAATAATTAATTAGAGTTTGGAACTCTAGATTAAAGCTTATAGCTATGACTGTCATTCTAGAATCACTTGACCACCTTTGGGTGACCTAGAATTGTTCACGAGACATTTCTTATTGGGATTCTAATTTGGTTTGTGTAATGGATTCAAAATTTACGCAAATGCGTATTTAGAATAAATTTATGTTTTTGTAAAAAAAAATTGATATTTTGAAAAACTTGATTTTTATTCTATAACATGTGTTAATGTTGGTTTTGAAACTAAAAATTAATTTTGGGTGCTTTTAAAGTGTTTAGGGAGAACCGGAAGTGACTAGGGTAAAATACCTTTATCCCTTCAGTTCACTGGAAAGTGAGCTGAAGGAAATAATAAAAGAAACAAAAAAACAAAAAAAAAAATGCTTCAGACCTCGCGCGTGTACTTCACACGCGTCGCGGGTCAAGATTTTATTTTCGCTCGTTCTGGAGCTTAGGGACTCCGATTCAGTCTCGATTTTTTCCTATACACTCGTAATGGAATATAGTATCACATTAAATAATTTAAAATTACACCTATACGTGATATCCATGGGTTAGACCCATTTCTGCTGCATGGGGCACCGATCCGACCCTAGGGGTTCCACAACTGCCCCAACATTGTGTTTATACTTCTAAAGTATTTTAACACAATTGATTAGCCTTATTTCAACATTAAAAAATGTGATCATGCATCTAATACACAAATAAACATAGCTTAGGAGAAGATCAAGTATTACCTAGTAAGCTTGATGTAATATCCAATCTACTCTTCTCCTTTGTTGAAATTGTTGGAGAACCTGCAAGGTGTGCAAGCTTGACTTCAAGATCTAACCTTGATTTCCAATGCTAGCAAGCTTCACTTCAATATCTAATCTTGATTTATTCTTAATGAAATGTTTTAGAGACCTCACAAGCTTCACTAAACACTTCTCTAACTTAGGCTAATCTCTCAAGAATTACTTGTGTATAGCTTAATCAAGCTTTTGCTTATGCTTGTACTTGTAATTAAAACCTTCCTAAAGCTCGCTACTTATAGCAAAACTTACGCAATTTTTAATTAATAAAAGTTCTAATCAACTTTTAAGTGGGTTTAATCCAATTTATCCAAATATGTATAATTAGGTGTGACTAATCTCTATTGTCTCCCACTTTGATTTAATCCAATTAAATCAAGCCAAAGATTAGGAAATAGATTAATTCAATGTTTGCCACTTTGATTTAATCCAATTAAATCAAGTCAAAACACCTATTATTACATACTTACAATTACCATAATATCCTCAAATGGTAGAGATAATTATGATTTTACAATTAAGCCATTGTGTAATTATTGAATTAATCCAATTAGGTCAAATTAAATCATCAATGTTAGCCAATAACACTTGATTATCATAGTTGATAATTATAATATCGAATACTATCTTTTATCAAAATTAATCGGCTACCCAAGTGCTCAATGAGTACACTTTATATTGGGACTCTCTAAGTTCAGAGACATTCGTTATATAAGCCTAGTTAATATGTACGTAATTCAGCCACCTCCGAATTCACGAAGAACACGAACGACCTTTTTGAACTATACAAGTCGAGGTCATCAATATGTTTAACAATCCCTCCGTCGTAGGCTATCTGAGTTGTGCTTAGGAAACATAGAATATACCGTCAAGTTTCCAAGGCGCACATCTCATGTCGACATGTCCATAATTCTTTACAACTGATGCGATCCACCCTAGATGATCGACTTTAGCCAAAGTCTTTAAGAATCATGACTTAACTCACATGGATACCTAAACCCCTTATGGTACACATATGAGCCGACGGATCCTATCTTGCTTCGAACTTGATTACTGAGTCCATCGGTCCATACCCAACGAACATCTAGAGGCCAGACTATAAAAGGTTTCTGACATACCTGTCATCAAAGTATGGAGGATCTCACACAAAATCAATATTATCCTATAGTCAAAGGATTACATATGCTACTCGACTCGAGGAGATTCCTATTGACGGTGGTGTGTACTTCCAACTATTAGGAATCACCTGTGATTCATTCAATATTCGCTCCAACGAATATCCACATGTCTATATGAGTTTCCAAAACTCATGGTACATCGCGTTAAACCATTGAAACTCCAATTCCAATATACGACATGTGCTAGTCTTCTAGGTTATAGGAATTCGACCGTTTTCCAAAATCAATGACTATGAATATTTACTTTAAGAATAGTTTACACCTAGGGTCAAGACTATTTTTAGGTCGATGTCATTTTTAGCATATCTATACATCAATCTAATACGCATAATGAAAATACCATTAATGAGGTATGAAATGAAAAATGTAGTTATTTTATTAATAACTACTGAATTATGGCATATTAATTTTGGGTTGATTGGATTTTTTCTTGACATGTTTTGAACATAAAAGGACCAAATTGCAAAAATTGAAAAATTTGGGGTTATTTCGGCAATTAGCAAAAAAATGGGGATTTTGTTGCAGTCTGATTTTGATGTGTTGGACACGTTGGAAATCATTTTAGAAATGATTTAGAATCATCCAAAATTATATTTGACAATTTTAGGACTAAAATGATCAATTTGCAAAGTTGTGGGGCAATTCGGTAATTACTAAGAAATTTTATTTCTTGTGTAATTTTTCATAATTTGATATTTGAGTAATTAAATAAATAAGTTTATTTAATTGATCCAAAAAAAAAATTGAATCGGAAAATTTTGATCTTCCGCGATTCTGCTGCGTTACCGGATTTTCGCCATAGAACCCCTACAATATTTACTTATATTACATATATAAATTGTGATTTCCTAAATAAAATTTGAACTCTTTCTAGTTTATTTAGGACTCTTGACTAGCTGTAGACAGTCTCTTATTAACACAACTAATACTACTTGAATCACAAACTGTAAGAGAATGGACTATTAAAAATTTAGATTAATTATAGACAAAACAGTTCTACATGTGTTGGCATATTTAATACCTTGATATGGGCTAATTATAACAGTACAAATTACATGTGTTGGCATAACTAGTACCTAGTAGATATTAATTATAAACAAACTTAGTAGATATACAAGTAAACAAACTTACTAGATATATAAGTAATTCAGGACATGACCACTGGAAAACCATAGTAAGAGTTTTGAGGTATCTAAGAGAACTTCAAAATATAGTCTACATTATACAAGATATCTTATTGTTCTAGAGAGATACAGTGATGCTAACTAGATATCTGATACAGCGGATTTCAAGTCCACGAGTGGCTTTATTTTCACGCTATGGGGTGTAGTCATATCATGGAAATCCTCAAGATGGTTGTTTATTTCCTGATCTACTATAGAGTCTGAGTTCATAGCATTAGATAAAGCTACAAAAGAAGTGGAGTGGCTTCGGAATTTCTTAGAGGATATTCCAAACTGGCCAAAATTGGTGTCAGCTATAAGCATATATTTTGATAACCAATTGTCTATTAGGAGTGCCCATAATATAATGTGTAATGGTAAGTCTCGACACAGACGTCGAAGACACAATATCATAAAACAACTACTCTCAAGCGGCATAATTTCAATATATTATGTAAAATCGAAGGAACACCTAGTGGATCCACTTACTAAAGGTTTACCTTGAGAGTTAGTTGGGAAGTTATCGAAAGGAATGAGCTTAAAGCCTATAAATTAAGAATTTTCATTGTGGAAATCCAACCCATCTGACTGGAGATCCCAAGTTCTAGGTTCACAAGAGACAACTGAAACTTTGTACAATTCAAATCGAGCACTATATAGTTTTATACTATTTCTCATTCTTATAATGACGCAGAGTATTGTCTGTCAAATTTAGGATAAGCGAAAACTTTTAATGATCACTATATTATGAGAGGAGTCATAATAAAGGTAAAGGCAGAATATCTTAAACAATTGATCACCTATTTTAAGTAAAAAGTGAGGTCGTTTCCATGGGAATTTTAAGGTTGGACTTCTTAAAGTACTTGATGAAGCCATGACCAATATTTATGGCCGAACTAAACACAATTGTCGAACGGTAAATGGTCGAACGGTAACCAAGAGATCCGTAATAGCACTGAGGTTGGGCTAATAAGTTCTTAAGGATAGAGTTTTTTCTCGACTTGATTTTCAGTTTTCATCTTCTACACTTTATAGGTTTTTCTAAGTCATTGGATTTGTATTGATTTTAAGATTGTATATTTATTAATTTTAATTTGCTTGATACATACATGATAAATGTGATTACTAACACACCCTTCCAACCGTTACAAATTACAATACTTCATATAGTAGCCTAACCACTTATTTGGGGCAAACTGCGGTTGCAGTGTCACCAAGCCTACAATAAAAATCTTGTTGGGATGGGAGCTCACGAGCCCAATGTGTTAGGATCGGGTACAAGTAAAATTTTTCATACCTGTTGATTGAAGGATCGAATTCTGATATTAGTATCCATATATTATACCCGACTCATTCTCATCCTTAGTCTAACAGATAGATTTTAGTAGCAAATTGATAATGCTATCAACTAGCTGATTGCGTGTAGTTTTTGAGTTTCTTTTTCTCAAACGTTTATATATATATATACATACACACACTCATTTGTATTAGATTAAACTAACTTTATAATCAAACACACTTTAGCTAGAACTTTTGTATCCACTCATATGAGGAGTTGATTATTACAGGAATCTTTTGTATTCCAATTTGTTTTTGTAAATTGAGTGTTTGGACTTGGCGGAAAGTGCGTGATAAAACATTATTTAAAATGTTTAATTGACACTTTATGAAAGTCAATTGAAAAGCTGTTCATTGACACTTAAAGAAAGAGATCAAGTATTTATGGTATAAGGTGAGTGATAATAGAATCATCAAAGTCGTTGTATTTGGAGACGTGAATGTATGTTAGGTGTATTGAACCACATAAAAATCTGTGCATCTATTATCTCTTTCCTTAATTATTGTTGTTTATTATTTATTTACATTGCTTTAATTGATTTTAATTATGTTGCATTTTTTAAATACTCAATTTAAACTTGGCTGTCCATGAAGTTGGGATGTGACATCTTTCCCCACTCAATTCACGCAACGCTATTGTTGTGTCTTCGTTAGGAAATCCCGAGTCTTGTCTTTGATCCACTGTGAAACAATCTCAGATCCCCAACTATCAATATCCTCAAGCAAACCTTTACATTGGACCGTGTACTTATGAGTCACGATCTAACTCTTATAAGCGTCCCTAACAGTAATTACCATAAGCACTATCTCAAAAATTTGAATAAAGGATTAGGATTGTGTTAGTTCTCGGTAATCAATATATAACTTATTACATTTCTTATGACATCGATCTATTATCTAACTAATTTATTTTCATCATTTTCTAAATAAAACATGTCATCTTTTATTCTTTTTTTAAGAAAATAAAATAAAAAATGAACCTTTTTTTTTTTAAAAAAATATTGTAATTATGAATTCTATAAATTTTGTAGCACGATTATTATTTTGTTAATTTCATATTTTACTCTAATTCATTTATTTTTCTTTTATATATTAAAAAAAAACGTTTTTCATATGCAATATTTATTAGAGAAATGATAGACTGACGCATTATTTACTCACAAACATATAGAACGGCAACACATGCTGCCGTTTTGATTTAAAAATTGTAAGCTATGTTTGCCTTGGTCCCGTAGCCAAACAAGACATCAGTATAACATGCTCTAATCCTCAAATCAATTCTAACGATTTCAATCCTAACAGCAGCCCCCTCGTCGCCTTCAGCACACCATGATGTATAACATACCCTAATCCCCAAATAAATTCACCGAGTTCAATCATAACGGCAAACCCTCGTCGCCTTCAGCTCTTCAATCAGTCGGATTCATCTCTTCAGTTCGTCGGCAAGCAAAGGTTTAGTATTTTCCTCTTCCTTCATTTTCTTATTTTGCTTGATTGGTTTTCTTGTCCTAAGTGGCATTTTTGTTGGTGGGTTGGTGAGATTGGATTAGGTTTCATCAAATCGTACCGTTCTCTTCAAATCGTCCTCCACGGTCGCCATCGAACAAGTTCCAGAGCCTTCGCGCAGAGAAGCATCGCGAATCTGAGGCAAGTCCTTGTATATGAACGAAAATAGAGTTCAAATATGTTTAAATTGAAAACAATGAAACCATCGGGGTTTGTACAAGAAAAAAAATTTGGTTTAATTGGTTTGTACAATAATAATGAATCTGGTTTAATTGGTTTTCAAGCCTTGAGGATGAATCTGTTTGGTGATTTAATTGGGGTCTTCATTTGTTTTCAATTTGTGAACTTTTGTTTATTGAAATGCTCTTTGATTGGGTTTGTACAAGAAAAAAAGAATCAGCATTTTTTTAATTTGTTATGACAGGCTGGTTGTGCTTCAAGATGATAACATGTTCATCTGTGGAATATTTTTTGGAGTTAAATTTAGAATAATGAGTAGGATATGGTTCAAGTTTTATTTACCATTGGGGTTGCATTTAGTCATAATTTGGGTACTTAATGATGGAAAATTATAAACTTTACGAGCATTTTTGGAAGTCCAGATGTACTTGGTAGGATATAATGCATGTCGAATACTTGAATGTTGCATTTGTGTCATTGTGTGTGTGAAATTGTGAATTTTTTTTAAAGCTGGTTCAGTTCAGAGAAGCATTGAAAGGAAATGATGATTGGTGAGTATTGGTAGGGAAAGAGACTTTGTAGATTTTTTATTACAGATTTTGTTTTTCTTCATGGAGATGGTTACATTATAGGTAGTTGTATACAGTTTTTATTCTCTCATTTATGCTAATGATTGTATTGACAAATTGTTAGAGTGATAGGATTGGAACTCCCTAATGTTCTCCAGCTTAGAAATTTTGTGTGCTGAAGAGTTAATGAAAGTTTATTTTATGATGCAGTATGCAGTTGGTTTGTAATTATAATGTCATCCAGCACAAGTGCAAATTCAGTGGAACGGCGACGTTGCCGCAAATCCCCCAACGGTTAACAAAAGTTATGGACTTCTACTACAATCGCGGAATCCAAATCGAAAGTTTTAGAAATGCAAGGATTGTCTAGCCTTTGACTGGAATGACGACGATCAATAGGCGGAAGATCGAAAAGCCAACGACACTAATAATGATATTTTACTAGCTGAAATTTCGAAGTTGATGGATGAACTACGAAATCGAGAGAGTAGTCTCATTCAAAAATATGCAGCAGAAATAATTATTTTCCTATTACTATGTATCATTTTTATAATATGTTATTTTAATTAAGGAGAAATCCCGACAATTTATAATGTTTCAAGCATCACAAATATTTCTGTCAATGAATAATATGTTATATGATTGTAGAAGTTTTTATTGAGCATACTTTGACCATACTTTGAGCATACTTTGAGTATATTTTGAACCAAGCCACTCGTTATGGCATAAAAACTAACATTTGAACTAACAAACAAACATAACATATAAAGTCAGGTGATTTGATTTAAGAGAGAATGTTGATTACATTAAAATTCTATATCAAAACTATCGTTATCTGGACAACTTCAAGACATTGGAAAAGTAATTGTTGAAATCATCCAAATGAATTATCATTTATATTGGAGCACTAATTACTGAAATCCTTCAAATGAATTAGGAACATATGGTGTAGTGGCAGGAACATGTTCAATCTGCATGCAAAATCAAATGAAAGGTAACTACATTGGCTAATACAGTAAAATATGTGTAGACAACAGAAATCGGCGACGCTGTTTCTAGGCTCACGGCCTAGTTGGGAAGTACGAAATAACATGGAGTCGCCACCCGGTGTGACCGGGACAAAGATTTAAGGCCGCACTCACCCCTCGCAAGGGAAGACCTCAAACCGTTGGGTTCGGAATGGTCACTTACTTATGTCACTTGTGATGATATATTTGTGCAATGAACTAACCAAGTCTACTCAATAATCATGCTCAAGGGTACTTAGATCTAACATGCTTTTATCCAAATAATTCCACGCAATGTAACACAACGAGCATATTGAACCATTAAATCAACATGTATAAATCATTATCCTAACACATCATAAACCAATAATATGTATAAGGAACAACCTAAATATGCTTTAACAAATAAATAACAACTAAATTATACCATGCTTTAAATAATAAACGAATAACTTAAATACTATAACATGCTTAAATACAAATTTGGATGAGACGAGATATGTGTATCTTAAGTGATACGTGGCATTGTATCCCGAGTGCAGACCATACTACCGTCCATTCGGAATCGGCTATGGAATTTATGTCCGGGTTTCCATCCGATATACCACAAAAGGGAACACATATCCCGCTCATCCAACAATCACATCATGCCTCAAACGACTCTCATGCAATTATATATCAAAATAAATAAACAAAAATAAAGAAGATAAGTAAAAAGGGTGCCCTCAGGTCTAACCTCTTTTGTCGTCTAAGAAAGGGCGTTACACGTCCGTTGGAAGGGAGATTGATCCGATGCTTTTCTGATTTGTCTACTCAATGTCTTTCCTCGCTGCTTTGATGCTCGGGCTGCTGTTTCAAGTCCGTTTCACTGCTGTTTCGCTGCTACGTTTCAGGTCACTGTCTTGGTGATTTAGTGGACTGTTTTGAGTGATTTTGAAGGCTAATGGAGCTGCGGTTTTGAGGGTTTTTTGGGGGGTGTTTATGCAGTTTTTTAGTGCAGTTTTAGGGTGTTTTTGGGGCTATTTTATGGGTTAAAATCGCTGCCAAAAACTGGGCAGAATGTGCAGTGAAGTGCGGCAGTTTTGGTGAGCAGTGAGGGGTGTTTTGGCTTCTGTTTTGGCGTACAATGGGGCTGTGTTTAGGGGGTGTTTTGTGCGACTTTAGGGCTGTATTTGAGGCTTATTTTTGTATGAATTAGGAATGTGGAAGGGGCAATGCATTGGGTTAAAGATGCGGCAATGGAGGCTATATGATGGCTTTAGGCGTGAAGGTGATAGATGGTGATGGAGGAAGGCTTGAGGTTCACGGCAATGGGGGAGTTTTGGATGGGATGTTTGGACGTGCAAGGAGGCTTGGGAGAGTGCTTGGGACGTGCTTGGGGAAGTATGTGTGCTAGGTTTTGAATGGGGGGTGAAGGACTCTTTTTATAGGCAAAGAGAGAAGACTTTCCTAATTTGAATAGGAAAGAATCTCCTAATTGGTTCTTCATAAGGAATAGATCTCCTTATTTGGGGTGGTGATTGGATTTGATTTGGTAGGGATTTGATTTGATTTCTTTTAATTAGGAAGGGATTTGACTTGATTTAGGCATGTGTTAAATGTGATTTTGGCTATTTAGGAAGGCTATGGGCGTGAATGGTGTCTCATGGGCGTGGGTTTGGCTTGGCTTGGTGGGCTTGGGTATTTTGGGTTTGGTTTGGGTTTGGTAAGCGGTTTGTGGGGTTTTGAGCCTAAGATAAGCTTTGAAACGGAAGTCCAACAAGCAACCGAAGCTCAAACAACGAGATTAAATCCATCAAAAATTCTATTTTCCAACTTTACCCTTCCAACGTTCGTTTCCCGCGACTTTCATGACTAAAGAAGTAGTTGCCTCCATACGAGACTCATCATTGGGCTAATGTGTAAAAATGCAATGTCTACAAATGGCATGTCATACTTATTTGTTAGATATGTGGTGTCAAATGTAACAACATCACCAAAAGATTTGTAGGCGGCCCTATTCCTCGGATCAGCCCAAAATACATTTTTTAATCGACCTTCATCATCCAAATTGAAGCTAAAGAAAAATCTATCGTCTTCTGCTTGTATTTTCATCAAGTAGTTTTATAAAGCAACATCATCTCCCTCGCCAAAACGTAATATTCTTTGTTTGTCAACATGATTTCTACAATCTCTTGTCGTGAATGCAACATTTTCATGCCCACCAGCTTCAATAACAAGAGAATTGCTACTTTGGACAACTCTTATTCCAGCTCTATCATTTATCTCAAGTTTCATTTTTGCATGTACATTGATGCTACGGTTACATCTAAAATACTTCGACTTCGATGGAGATAATAATTCATGGTTGTGCTCCAGAACTAAAGTTCAAACCCTTCATTTTCCAACTTCATCTACACATCCACATATTTTAGCATTGCAACCAGTTTTTGAATTAGGTTGGTGCCTTAAAATATTACTGGATGTCGTTTTTGAAAATTCGCTTCTCCCACAAGAAAATGTCACATACCTATCATCCCCATCACCCTCATTTCTACTACTTCTCTGCATTACTAGAAACCCATTTCGTTTACCATATTCTTTGTAATAATTAAACATCTCATCAGCATTATCAAAAATCATATATGTCTTTGGATCATCATCGCCATTATCATCAATTTCATTAATGTGAACATCTACACCCTCATCCTGATTGAATTCAGTGTCTAATTCTAAATTTGTCATTCTTTGTCACCCCCAAATTATGGATGAAGCCTGTATGAAAAAAATACACAGATATTTCACATTTTACAAATTGAATTTAACATCATTGGCAGTGGACTGGATGGCAGTGGACTAAAAAAAATTAAAAAAATAAAATTCAACCAAGTTGATGAATTACAATTACAACAGCAACACTAATCGGAGAAAATCAGCAATGTTTACAAACAATGGCCAATTCTAATCTTGCTATGATTCTAAGAGGATGCTCAAGAATGCCAATTTGGCAATAAAAGCTTAAACATTTTGCAAAAATAACTAATATCCAGAAGGCCAAGTGAGCTTTGGTTTAATAAGGAACAAGAAAACAACCCTATTATTACAGAAATAGATATCAAATAAGCCCCCATTCACTATTCGTCAATCAGCATTATCAAGAACAATAAACAACAAGTGAAAAAAGACCAAACCCAGATGAAACCTAATCCAATCTCACCAACCCACCAACAAAAATGCCACTATGTGTGAGAAAACCAATCGAGCAAAATAAATGTTTTCAATTTAAAAACATTTGAACTCTATTTTGCTTCATATGAGTAGGACTTGCCTGAGATAAGCATTGCTTCTTTGCGCAAAGTCTCTGGATTCAATTTGCCGGCGACGGTGGAGGATTTTTTTTTTTTTAGAACGGTACAATTTGGTATCTTATACTGAAGTGGTGTGCTGAAGGCGATGAAAGGGATGCTGTTAAAATTGATTTGGGGAATAGGAAATGTTATACTGATGTCTTGTTTGGCTACGGGACCAAGGCAAACCTAGCTTATAATTTTTAAATCAAAACGGCAGCATGTGCTGCTGTTCTGTATGTTTGTGAGTAAATTAATGCGTCACTCTATCATTTTTCTTTTTTTAAGCTTGTTCAGTTCAGAGAAGTATTGAAAGGAAATGATAATTGGTGAGTATTGGTAGGGAAATAGACTTTGTAGATTTTTTATTACTGATTTTGTTTTTCTTCATGGAGATGGTTACATTATAGGTAGTTGTATACAGTTTTTATTCTCTCATTTATGCTAATGATTGGATTGACAAATTGTTACAGTGATAGGATTGGAACTCCATAATGTTCTCCAGCTTAGAAATTTTGTGTGCTGAAGCGTTAATGAAAGTTTATTTTATGATGCAGTTTGCAGTTGGTTTGTAATTATAATGTCATCCAGCACAAGTGCAGATTCAGTGGAACGGCGACGTTGCCGCAAATACCACAATGGTTACCAAAAGTTATGGACTTCTACTACATCGCGGAATCCAAATCGAAAGTTTTGGAAATGCAAGGATTGTCTAGCCTTTGACTGGAATGACGACGATCAATAGGCGGAAGATCGAAAAGCCAACGACACTAATAATGATATTTTACTAGCTGAAATTCGGAAGTTGAGGGATGAACTACGAAACCGACAGAGTAGTATCATTCAAAAATATGCAGCATAAATGATTATTTTCCTATTACTATGTATCATTTTTATAATATGTTATTTTATTTAAGGAGAAATCACGACAATATATAATGCTTCAAACGTCACAGATATTTCTGTCAATGTATAATATGTTATTTGGTTGTATAAGTTTTTATTGAGCATACTTTGACCATACTTTGAGCATACTTTGAGTATACTTTGAATCAAGCCACTCGTTATGGCATAAAACCAAACATTTGAATTAACAAACAAACATAACGTATAAAGTCGGGTGATTTGATTTAAGAGAATGTTGATTACATTAAAATTCTATATCAAAACTATCGTTATCTGGACAACTTCAAGACTTTGGAAAATTAATTGTTGAAAATCATCCAAATGAATTATCATTTATATTGGAGCAGTAATTGCTGAAATCCTCCAAATGAATCAGGAACATATGGTGTAATGTCAGGAACATGTTCAATCTGCATGCAAAATCAAATGAAAGGTAACTACATGAGCTAATACAGTAAAATATGCTACATATATAAATAAAATAAAATAAAAACCAATTTATACTAACCACATTGCTATCTTGTGTTGGGAATTGAATAGAATGTAATTGATCGTGCATTTGTACATCATGTTAATCAAGTAGAATGAAAATGAGATGTTAGTTACTTTACTGAAGTTATTTGACTTAACAAATTTACACTAACCCGATACACACCTGATGTTTTGTTTTGGCTAAGTTTCTTAAATTTTATAGACTGTAGCCTTCAAGTGCGAGGACGACCTTTAGCCCGAGTAATCTCTGGATCACGAATTCTTTCAACTGCAGTCTCTGAACTCCCAACAGTATTACAATAACTTTTTTCAATACCAAAATTTTGTTTCGGTAAATCTTGCCACAGATTATCAATCAAATCTGACATATAATTATAACTTTCAATATCTCTTGCAATCTTATCTGCAACCATAGCGAACTTAGCACATATTTTATCATATCTCACTTGTCCATCTATAGAACTCCACATATCATAGCTAATTTTCACCCTACTATGAAATCGTCGAACATATTTTCCCCATCGTTCGATGATATACATATCTGGCAATACTTCTACGTCATTACGTATCATGGTTGTAACAGCATGCCTGCAGAGAATTCCTCTATAGTGAAACATTAAGAAACTACAAGTAATTTCTCCTTTCTCCTTTTCAAAGTAAACTTTAAAGAAAGTTCTTTTTTTCCTCTCACCAACTTTCACATCTTCTCTTACTACATGTTCTGATCCCATTGAATTGACAACTTCGCAATACATCTTTCTAATTAACTCTTGTTGAAATTCCATGAACTTTGAAATGGTATAAACTTCATGTATTTGTTGCTCTATCTTGTATTCTGTTACACAAGGAAGTTGCTGTGAAAGTGACTTCATATCTTCTCTAACTTCTTTTTCAACTTTACTCTGCAAAGCATGGTTATACTGCTCCATAAATTGTTTCAATATTATTTATGAGTTAACATACCCATCAAAGAAGGCATTCATACTTTCACTACGTTGAGTAGTTGACATGCCTACCCAAAAACTATTCTTTAGAAAACACAGAACCCAATGATGTCTGTCCTGAAATAACCTAGTAAGCCATTCATTACCGCCCAAATCATATTGAACAAGCATATAATGCCAAGTTTCCTCAAATTACGCAACACATTATGAATCATAAACAGCGGAATGTAATATCTGAGTGATTACATTATATTCCGTATAAGCTCCTAATTTTTCAGAAAATTTCTTCAGTATATGCCACAAACACCACCGATGTCGAGTAGTAGGAAAAACAATCTCAATCGCCTTTTTCATTGCCTTGTCTTGGTCAGTAATGATTCCAATAGGTGTAGCATTAGACATGAAAGATAGCCATATCCTAAATAACCAGGTAAAAGTCTCAGTGTCCTCATGTGAAATCAACCCACATCCTAACAGTATAGAATGACCGTGATGATTAAATCCCACAAATGGGGCAAATGGCATGTCATACTTATTTGTTAGATATGTGGTGTTAAATATAACAACATCACCAAAAGATTTGTAGGCAGCCCTATTCCTCGGATCAGCCAAAAAAATATTTTTTAATCGACCTTCATCATCCAAATTGAAGCTAAAGTAAAATCTATCGTCTTCTGCTTGTATTTTCATCAAGTAGTTTTATAAAGCAACAGCATCTCATTCGGCAAGACGTAATCTTCTTTGTTTGTCAACATGATTTCTACAATCTCTTGCCGTGAATGTAACATTTTCATGCCCACCAGCTTCAATAACAAGAGAATTGCTATTTTGGACAACTCTTATTCCAGCTCTATCATTTATCTCAAGTTTCCTTTTTGCATGTACATTGATACTACGGTTACATCTGAAATACTTCGACTTCGATGGAGATAATAATTCATGGTTGTGCTCCAGAACTAAAGTTCGAACCCTTCATTTTCCAACTTCATCTACACATCCACATATTTTAGCATTGCAACCAATTTTTGAATTAGGTTGGGGCCTTAAAATATTACTGGATGTCGGTTTTGAAAAGTCGCTTCTCCCACAAGAAAATGTCACATACTTATCATCCTCATCACCCCCATTTCTACTACTTCTCTGCATTACTAGAAACCCCTTTCGTTTACCATATTCTTTGTAATAATTAAACATCTCATCAGCATTATCAAAAATCATATATGTCTTTGGATCATCATCGCCATTATCATCAATTTCATTAATGTGAACATCTACACCCTCATTCTGATTGAATTCAGTGTCTAATTCTAAATTTGTCATTCTTTGTCACCCCCAAATTATGGATGAAGCCTGTATGAAAAAAATACACAGATATTTCACATTTTACAAATTGAATTTAACATCATTGGCAGTGGACTGGATGGCAGTGGACTAACAAAAATAAAAAACTAAAATTCAACCAAGTTGATGAATTACAATTACAACAGCAACACTAATCGGAGAAAATCAGCAATGTTTACAAACAATGGCCAATTCTAATCTTGCTATGATTCTAAGAGGATGCTCAAGAATGCCAATTTGGCAATAAAAGCTTAAACATTTTGCAAAAATAACTAATATCCAGAAGGCCAAGTGAGCTTTGGTTTAATAAGGAACAAGAAAACAACCCTATTATTACAATATCAAACAAGCCCCCATTCACTATTCGTCAATCAGCATTATCAAGAACAATAAACAACAAGTGAAAAAAGACCAAACCCAGATGAAACCTAATCCAATCTCACCAACCCACCAGCAAAAATGTCACTACGTGTGAGGAAACCAATCAAGCAAAATAAATGTTTTCAATTTAAACACATTTGAACTATATTTTGCTTCATGTTACAGTGATAGGATAGAAACTCCATAATGTTCTCCAGTTTAGAAATTTTGTGTGCTGAAGAGTTAATGAAAGTTTATTTTATGATGCAGTTTGCAGTTGGTTTGTAATTATAATGTCATCCAGCACAAGTGCAAATTCAGTGGAACGGTGACGTTGCCGCAAATACCCCAATGGTTACCAAAAGTTATGGACTTCTACTACATCGCGGAATCCAAATCGAAAGTTTTAGAAATACAAGGATTGTCTAGCCTTTGACTGGAATGACGACGATCAATATGCGGAAGATCGAAAAGCCAACGACACTAATAATGATATTTTACTAGCGGAAATTCGGAAGTTGAGGGATGAACTACGAAACCGACAGAGTAGTATCATTCAAAAATATGCAGCAGAAATAATTATTTTCCTATTACTATGTATCATTTTTATAATATGTTATTTTATTTAAGGAGAAATCACGACAATATATAGTGCTTCAAACGTCACAGATATTTTTGTCAATGTATAATATGTTATTTGGTTGTATAAGTTTTTATTGAGCATACTTTGACCATACTTTGAGCATACTTTGAGTATACTTTGAACCAAGCCACTCGTTATGGCATAAAACCAAACATTTGAATTAACAAACAAACATAACGTATAAAGTCGGGTGATTTGATTTAAGAGAATGTTGATTACATTAAAATTCTATATCAAAACTATCGTTATCTGGACAACTTCAAGACTTTGGAAAAGTAATTGTTGAAAATCATCCAAATGAATTATCATTTATATTGGAGCAGTAATTGCTGAAATCCTCCAAATGAATCAGGAACATATGGTGTAATGGCAGGAACATGTTCAATATGCATGCAAAATCAAATGAAAGGTAACTACATGTGCTAATACAGTAAAATATGCTATATATATAAATAAAATAAAATAAAAACCAATTTATACTAACCACATTGCTATCTTGTGTTGGGAATTGAATAGAATGTAATTGCTCGTGCATTTGTACATCATGTTAATCAAGTAGAATGAAAATGAGATGTTAGTTACTTTACTGAAGTTATTTGACTTAAAAAATTTACACTAACCCGATACACATCTGATGTTTTGTTTTGGCTATGTTTCTTAAATCTTATAGACTGTAGCCTTCGAGTGCGAGGACGACCTTTAGCACGAGTAATCTCTGGATCACGAATGCTTTCAACTGCAGTCTCTGAACTCCCAACAATATTATAACAACTTTTTTTCAATACCAAAATTTTGTTTCGGTAAATCTTTCCACATACTATCAATCAAATCTGACACATAATTATAACTTTAAATATCTCCTACAATCTTATCTGCAACCATAGCGAACATGGCACATATTTTGTCATATCTCACTTGTTCATGTGTAGAACTCCATATATCATAGCTAATTTTCACCCTACTAAGACATCGTCGAACATCTTTTCGCCATCGTTCGAGGATATACTTATATGACAATACTTCTACGTCATTACGTATCATGGTTGTAACAGCATGCCTGCAGAGAATTCCTCTAAACTGAAACAATGAGCAACTACAAGTAATTTCTCCTTTCTCCTTTTCAAAGTAAACTTTAAAGAAAGTTCTTTTTTTGCCCTCACCAACTTTCACATCTTCTCTTACTACATGTTCTGATCCCATTGAATTGACAACTTCGCAATACATCTTTCTAATTAACTCTTGCTGAAATTCCTTGAACTTTGAAATGGTATAAACTTCATGTATTTGCTGCTCCATCTTGTATTATGTTGCACAAGGAAGTTGCTGTGAAAGTGACTTCATATCTTCCCTTACTTCTTTTTCAACTTTACTCCACAAAGCTTGGTTATACTGCTCCACAAATTATTTCAATGTTGTTTTTGAGTTAACATACCCATCAAAGAAGACTTTCATACTTTCACTACGTTGAGTAGTTGACATGCCTGCTCAAAAACTATTCTTTAGAAAATACGGAACCCAATGATGTATGTCCTGATATAACCCAGTAAGCCATTCATTACCGCCCAAATCATATTGAACAAGCATATAATGCCAAGTTTCCTCAAATTACGCAACACATTATGAATCATAAACAGCGGAATGTAATATCTGAGTGATTACATTATATTCCGTATAAGCTCCTAATTTTTCAGAAAATTTCTTCAGTATATGCCACAAACACCACCGATGTCGAGTAGTAGGAAAAACAATCTCAATCGCCTTTTTCATTGCCTTGTCTTGGTCAGTAATGATTCCAATAGGTGTAGCATTAGACATGAAAGATAGCCATATCCTAAATAACCAGGTAAAAGTCTCAGTGTCCTCATGTGAAATCAACCCACATCCTAACAGTATAGAATGACCGAGATGATTAACTCTCACAAATGGGGCAAATGGCATGTCATACTTATTTGTTAGATATGTGGTGTCAAATGTAACAACATCACCAAAAGATTTGTAGGCAGCCCTACTCATCAGATCAGCCCAAAATATATTTTTTAATCGACCTTCATCATCCAAATTGAAGTTAAAGTAAAATCTATCGTCTTCTGCTTGCATTTTCATCAAGTACTTTTATAAAGCAACATCATCTTCTTCGCCAAGAAGTAATCTTCTTTGTTTGTCAACATGATTTCTACAATCTCTTGCCGTTAATGTAACATTTTCATGCCCACAAGCTTCAATAACAAGAGAATTGCTACTTTGGACTAGGGGTGTTCACGGGTCGGGTTTTTTAAAATTTTGTCGAACCCGATCGGGTCGGGTCAAGGGAAAATCGGGTCGCGGGTCGGGTCATGGAGAAGTGGCACCCGATCAGGTTCGGGTCGGGTCGGGTCGTCGGGTCATTTTAAAAAAAATAATTTTTTTAAATGAATTAATTATTTTGAAATATAAATATTAGTTATTTTATGTCCCAAAAATATCATATATATAAAGTTTTAATACAAAAAAAGTAATAAACAAATGAAATAATAATAAAAACTTTAAAAATAATAATAAATATTTTAGAAAAATAATAAATATTTTAGAAAAATAATAAAAATTTTAGAAAAATAATAAATTTGTATAGGGTCGGGTCGGGTCAAGGAGATCAAACCCGTTGCGCAACCCGAAAATTTCGGGTCGGGTCAAAATTTTGCAAATTTTTTTATGAACCCGCGCGGGTCGGGTCGGGTCACGTCGGGTCGCGGGTTGACCCGACCCTATGAACACCCCTACTTTGGACAACTCTTATTCCAACTCTATCATTTCTCTCAAGTTTCCTTTTTGCATGTACATTGATGCTACGGTTACATCTAAAATGCTTCGACTTCGATGGAGATAATAATTCATGGTTGTGCTCCATAACTAAAGTTTGAACCCTCCATTTTCCAACTTCATCTACAAATCCACATATTTTAGCATTACAACCAATTTTTGAATTAGGTTGGGGCCTTAATATATTATTGGATGTCATTTTTGAAAAGCCGCTTCTCCCACAAGCAAATGTCATATACCTAACATTCTCATCACCCACATTTCTACAACTTCTCCGCATTATTGGAAACCCCTTTCGTTTACCATATTCTTTGTAATAATTAAACATCTCATCAGCATTATCAAAAATCATATATGTCTTTGGATCATCATCGCTATTATCATCAATTTCATTAATGTGAACATCTACACCCTCATCCTGATTGAATTAAGTGTCCAATTCTAAATTTGTCATTCTCTGTCACCCCCAAATTATGGATGAAGCCTGTATGAAAAAAATACACATATATTTCACATTTTTGCAAATTGAATTTAACATCATTGGCAGTGGACTGGATGGCAGTGGACTAAAAAAAAAAAAATCAACCAAGTTGATGAATTACAATTACAACAGCAACACTAATCCGAGAAAATCAGCAATGGTTTCAAACAATGGCCAATTCTAATCTTGCTATGATTCTAAGAGGATGCTCACGAATGCCAATTTGGCAATAAAAGCTTAAACATTTTGCAAAAATAACTAATACCCAGAAGGCCAAGTGAGCTTTGGTTTAATAAGGAACAAGAAAACAACCATATTATTACAGAAATAGATATCAAACAAGCCCTCATTCACTATTCGTCAATCAGCATTATCAAGAACAATAAACCACAAGTGAAAAAAGACCAAACCCAGATGAAACCTAATCCAATCTCACCAACCCACCAGCAAAAAATGCCACTACGTGTGAGGAAACCAATCAAGCAAAATAAATGTTTTCAATTTAAACACATTTGAACTCTATTTTGCTTCATATGACAAGGACTTGCCTGAGATAAGTGATGCTTCTCTGAGCGAAGGTTCTGGATTCAGTTCGCCGGCGACGGTGGAGGATTTTTTTTTTTAGAACTGTACGATTTGCTATGTTATACTGAAGTGGTGTGCTGAAGGCGATGAGGGGGCTGCTGTTAGAATTGATTTGGAGAATATGAAATGTTATACTGATGTCTTGTTTGGCTACGGGACCAAGGCAAACCTAGCTTACAATTTTTAAATCAAAACGGCAGCATGTGCTGCCGTTCTGTATGTTTGTGAGTAAATTAATGCGTCAGTCTATCATTTCTCTATTTATTAGCTACAATTAAATTTAGTAACATGGGTTGTACGTTTTTACGTTTGTACGGATGAAAAATGTTATTTTATCTATTGTCTTTTTAAAATTATTTAATTAATGCTTAAAATTTATAAAGACACAAATGTAAGGGTGTGTTTGTGAATAATTATTGTTGTTTACTTGTTTAGATGGTCATGTGAATGGAAACCAAAATCAAGTTGGTGGGAGGACCCTGGAATATAGATCTCATTTTCATATGGGAGTTGATATTTATAGGAATGAAATTCTCATTCCTTCAACTCATATTTCTACTCTTTATATATTTCGTAAATTCCAAAATTATCTCTTGTATTTATAATAATAAGAATAACTATTTTAATTACGGATATTTTTATTTTTTATTTTTGGATAAGGTAAGTATATTAATCAAAAAAATTACAAAAACACATGACCATAGACAATTAGAGAGGACAAGCCCTCATAGCAACAAGAGCTAAAAATTACAAAGGAAACATGTACATCAAAAGAAGTCATCAGACAGATGCCAAAAAAGGTGAAGTCATTTGTTATCATAAGATAGTTTCACCCTTCGTAACAAACTAGCACGCGTCCGAATAAAAAATACAATATCACTGAGAAGAACACTTAAGGGACGAGGAGGCTCATCATGAAGGTGAGCATTCATCTCCCTCCAAATGTAGCAAACCGAAGATGCAAACGAAAGTCGAACTAGTAAATGACATAAGAAGCCACTAATATACTGATCCATCCACTCAACAGTCTGCATCTAAACCCGAGAGCTCCAATCCAAACCACACATAGCCAACACAGTCGTCCAAACCCGAGAAGAGAAAGAGCGTTGGAAGAAAAGGTGGAAATACGCACCTTCCTTACGGATATTTTTATAATTTATTAATAATCATTTCGCATATAAATACAGATGGAAATATTATTTATTACAATTCATATTTCTTTAGCTCAAGTAAATAATTTGTTCTAATTCTCAGTCCCATTTCATTTCCCATCCATTTCGATCATATATTAGGAAACATACCATAAAAGTATTAGTTTTCAGATATTATTTAATTAAAACAAAACACTAAAATATTTCAAATATTCTGCCCACAAAACAAATATATTTTTCTAATTTTTACGTATTCATGTCAAAAAAAAATTCTATCAAATAAGTTTTAAATTTTATATTCAGAAAATTCATAAATGATTTATGAAATACCTGATAAATTCTGAGTTGCTTCAGAAGAAGGGGCTAGTTCGTTCTTGTTAAAATACATGTAAACTAAATCAGCTTTAAAAAAATATGATGAATAGTTAGTTATATTGTTCAACAGAAACTTCTATGAACTACACTGTCATGCTCATGCTTGCTACTAACTAGGGGTGTCAATTTGGGTCATGATTCGTTTATTCGTTCGATTCGATTCGCTTTAAAGCGAATACGGGTTTGGAAAAATGGATTCGTTTAATAAATGAGTCAATTCGATTCGATTCATTTAATAAACGAATCGAATACAAATTTAAGCTCATTGATTCGTTTATTCATTTAGGATTCGTTTTATTATTTTTATTTACTAGTTCTTGTTAATTTTTAAGTAAGATTCGAGAAATTATAGCTAATTATCATAGAAAAATTAATATTTTTGATATTTGGTGAGATATTTTTAGTAAATATATTAATTACATATTTCATATGTATATATTTATGAATAATTAATGTAAATCAAGTGTGTTAAATTATTTTATTAAATAATATCATTGACTAAACGAATAAACGAATATTCGTATTCGTTTAATAAACGAATCGAATATGAATCCATCACATTTTGATTCGATTCGTTTAGGATTCGATACAAATTCGATTCGTTGATTCGTTTTGTCACCCCTACTACGAACCCATTAAAAAAAAAATCTCAATCAATGCATAAAGTTCTGCTATAAGTAGGGATTAGACACCATTGGCTTTGATTCAATATAATTATATAAAAATAATTATAATTATTCAGTTTCTTTTAAAAATTAACAGTTTAGTTTTTTAATTTTAAAAATTATAATTAATTGTAAGTGTCGGTTCGGTTCAATTTGATTTTTTTCAATTTTATAAAAATAACAATAAAAGTAATAATAATTGAATTTAACATTTATTTAAATTATTTTTACACCATAACTCTTATAATCATCACAACTACACCAATAAAAAATTTCATCAAATACAATCATCATTTAAATTATTTAAATTGAAAAAAAATATAATATAACAAATATAATATACCAAATAACAACATAACTTGATTAGACTTTAAAATATTGAATAAATTAAATTATCCAGCTAATTCAATTCGGATCAATTTTTTTAGTTAATTTTTTTTTTTTCTAATTTGGTTCATCTCAATTTTTTTATTAAAAAATCGAACAATTATCTTTGATATTAAAAAAATATTTATCACTTCAATTCATTTTTTCAATTAAATTCAATTTTTTTTCAATTTCAATTTTGTTTTTTTTTTATCCAACTCTAACTACAGAAACGGTTTAAAGATAGTCCTAATGTATGCACCCTTAACAAGTTTTTTCAAGCTAGGAACTCATTGATTGTCCAAATTTAACAACTAATTTGATAAAGTTTAAGTTAATAAAGTTGATCTGCATTCAAGACATCAATAATAAATATGTAGCACATAAATCCTTTATTTCCTAATGCATATAATTTTCAGTTTCCGTATGATCTGCAAATGTCACCATCATTACGCACAATCTTCCCTAGTAGTACGGCATATACCTCATTGGCCTTCTGAACCTTGGAACCTTCCTGTAGCAAAGTTTCCGAGTAAGAAAT
Organism: Zanthoxylum bungeanum; assembly: GCA_019454045.1. NCBI lineage: Eukaryota > Viridiplantae > Streptophyta > Magnoliopsida > Sapindales > Rutaceae > Zanthoxylum > Zanthoxylum bungeanum. The sequence goes on from SKCR01015504.1 coordinate 26,422, forward strand.
ATAAAATGTTTACAAATTAAAGGAAAGACAGAATAACCCTTGGTACAAACATACCCATATCCGTAAGGGGAATAGAAATAAGGAGGTACATAAGGCCTCCTGCCTCGGTACCCCATGTAAGGATTGAAACGCCTTGGGCGATATTGTTTCATCCCAGGAACATTGGTCCTCTTAGGCAAAACCTTAAAAACGTACCAAATGATCATAAATAAGAATTTGTGGTTTATGATAGACAGGCTTCATTTCGAGTACCAAAAACCAAAGTTAATTTGGTTACTTGATAAAAAGAAATTTGAGTTACCTTCAGTTGACGGCCATGTAATTCAGACTCATTCAACTGGAGAGCCTCTTGAACAGCTTCTACTTCAACAAATTCCACATAAGCAAAACCCTTTGGCTGGCCCAACTTGTCTGTCAGAATTGTTACCCTGTTTACAGTACCACATGCTTGGAAATGTTGCTGCACTTCTTCAGGAGTGCATGCATAATCCACCTACAAGACCAAATTCAACCAAATCCAATTGATGATTTTAGTTAGCAGCTGAACATAATCTACATACATAGGAAATAAAAAACGAACAAAAAGGGAAAGAGAGAAAAAAAAACAAGGAAAAATCTGTTGATCAACCAAGGGCAAAAATATAGCTTTCACTTTCCACAACTTCCAGCATAGCACTCTTTATCTTATCAGCCAACATCTACTGCCACACCTTTGTTAGCTCACATCTCACAACTTCCACTGTCCAGCTCTCATCAACTGATCTACAGGCGCACTCCTAATCTTCTTTAATGAAGAAAGCAATCGGCCAGGCAATCTTTTTTAAGTTTCTACCTTAGTCTCTCAAAATGCTGTAGTTTCAATTTCATATCTACCCTAAGTTGAGACTACTAATCAGAAATATAATTTCCTCTTCACAAATCAAGCTAGTGCAATGGCTGTTTGGTAATTATCTGGCAAGTGAGAGTAACTAAGCATCTGAGAATCATAACTATAAGCTCAAATGAAAATAGGCTTCCAGAGAGAATACGAGAATATAGTTTGTGTTGGTGAGGCGGAAAAATGATCTTCATATCAATTAAGTACACACATCTTCCAAAGAACTGTAAAGAAGAGAATACCAAATTATCTTATAGATCAAAAAATTAAGAACAGTTGCACGATTCCAAAAGCAGAATGCATGTTTCTTTGCAAAATTCCTATATGGAAAAAGTTCTAAAAATGGGTTATGAAAGTTGCACATGAAACAACCAATGTGAAGGTCAACAAACTGAGTATTTTCAAAGGAAATCAAAGTAGTTTCACAATTATTCTGATATCTAAAACCATCATGAAGCAGTCGATGAGAATATAACAAAACCGACTAATATGTCACAACCTTTGGATTGACAGAAAAAGTATAATGAATTGCTAACTCATAAAATTGATAGAGGCTTTATAAGGAAATCTCCGAGCCTGAATATATGGCAAGTCAAATAAACGACAGCAATATAATTTTATTCTTTGATTTAACAAGTGACAAACAAAAGATTAAGGACACAAGGAAGTGAAAAAATTCATATCTCTCACCACATTCAATCAAATGACCATAAATTTCAGAGGCTTCAATGAACATCAGCAGCAGCGACAGGCTCTTCAACTTAGATTGCATGACCTGACTGGCTGAATTGCCCGTCCTCTTCAAAAGAAATATGTTTTGTCCTCTCGATGGTAGATGTTGAAGCATTTTAACTCACATTTTACTTACTGCCATCCTTCAAAATGTCTTTAATCACTTGATTCATTCAACATTTTGTCTCTCCATAGGTCATTTCACTCAATTTTTTTTCTTCTTTCTTTTTTTCATCAATAATTTCTCTTCCTTTCTGTTTTTCATGGTATTCTTTTTTTTTTCCTACTTTCTTTTTTCTATTAAATACTCTTTCACTTCTTTATTCTTCTTTTTTTTCCTCTTTTCATGCGAACTTTCTGAAACATTTTCCTCTCATATTTTTTTTTGCCTTTTTCATCCTTTCTTTTCTTATTTCATTTTGAAGATCAAAGATAAAGAGATTTTACTCCCTTCTAATGCAAGCTTATAGAAAACAAGAACTTTGGCCTACACAAAAACATGTAACTATTCCACCGCTAATATACAGTGAACTCGAGGAATAAGAACAACCCTGCGAGCATAGTGGGACATGAAGTCAAACCATGATTCTAAAGCTGAGAAGTGCCCACATCCAAGCCAAAGACAATTTAACATTAAATAGAATGACTTAAAGATTGAAACAAATCAATCAAGCTGAGAGAGAAAAAACAGAAACTATAGAAAAGACATGAAGAAAATAATTATATCAGAGTAGTTGACTGCATGTGAGATATTGTTTCAGTCAATGTTCAAAAATACGGATAACGCCTCGAGGCGGTCGGCCTTTGAGGCGCGAGGCGGACCGCCTTGAGGCGGCGAGGCGAGCGCCTCAATCCAAACGTCAAAAAAATTAATAATTTTTTAACAGTTAACAAATTACATTCAATATAGTACTAAAATAAACTATTTGAATCTACTTCCGATTTAGTAACCAACTTAACAAGTAATAAATTATATCATTACCATAATTACTAATTTCTAATTATAATTTAGTACCTAACTTAATAAGTATAAGTAACAAAGTATAAAAACAAAAACAAAAATTTAAAGAATAGAAACTGAATTACGGAAATAACAATAATAAAAAGAAGCTATGATAATAATACAAAAGAAATAATAATAATAATAATAATAAGACAAAAGATCGGCAGTTTGGTTGAGAGAGAAACCAAGACAGAGAAGATCGGCAGTTTGGTTGAGAGAGAAACCGAGACAGAGAAGATCGGCAATTTGATTGAGAGAGAAACTGAGAAAAGGAAGATCGGCAGAGCTAGAGAGAGAAGATCAACAGTTTGGTTGAGAGATAAACTGAGAAAGAGAAGATCGGCAGAGCTAGAGAGAGAAGATCGACAGTTTTTTTCATTTTAATTATTATTTTTAAAAACAAACCATCGAGTGGGCATGGTTGTTAGAGGCGCTGTGAGGCGCGCCTCGATGCGAGGGGCGCACGAGGCGACGGCGTGTGCGCATCAATAGACGTGAGGCGATGCGACTCCAGTGAGGCGCTGTGATGCGTGATGAAGCGCATGATGCGCAGTGAAGCGAGAAGCGCAAAGAGGCGTGCGTATCGTGGAGCCAAAATTTGTATTTAAAGAAATTTGTTGAAACCCTAAATTGCTACCTGCGACCTGCCTTCCTCTATGAGGAGTTTCTGCCTCCAACTGCTGCCGCCGACGACGACTCCAGCACCGTCGACCACTCCAAGGTATGTATCTTAAGATCAATTTTTCTTCTTTCTTCATCTATCTTCTGAAATTTCTTTTTTTTTTTCTTTCTTCTATTCTCTTCTATGATGCACATCTTCATCTTTCTTATATCTTTTTTTTTTCATCTTTCTTCTTCTTTCTTAATCTTACCATCATCGCTGGTACCTGTAGCATGATTGTTCTCTGTTTTTTTTTTTTTTTTTTGGCCGAAATGAAATTAGAATTACATTTGGTTTCTGTTTGCTTTTTCCGAAATGAAATTTGGAATTCTGACTGTTCTAATTTAGACATTTGACATCCACGGTGCCTAAATTTTAGAATTTTGATTTGGACATTTTTTCTTGATTTTGTTGTAAAACTAAATATGTAATTGTGTAATATTTGATTGAATATTTATTTTTTGTACAGAATGGAATCTGAAGGCTCATGCAAAAGTAGAAAAACCGATCCCGCTTAGAAATATTCGCAGATGATTGATCCTTCGAATATGAACAATTTGAAGTGTAATTTTTGTGAAAAATTGGTGAAATTGGGGTCAATAGGATGAAACAACATCTCGCTGGAGGCTATAGAAATGTGACCAAATGTGGTAGATGTCCTCCTCATGTTAGTGAGGAGATTAGAGATTATTTTCTGAAAAGATCTCAAGATAAGGAAGAAAGTAATATGATTCCACACTTTGATAATATTGGTACTTATGTTGATGATGATGATAATGATGTTGGGGTTGTTACTCAAACTCAAATGCGAAAAAAGCCAAAACAAAAAGGACCAATGCATTTGTATTTTACTCCTGATGCTGAGAAGGTTGTCAAGGATCGGAAAGAGGGAAAGTTGAAGCAATTGGCAATAAATGAATCATGCAAAAAAGAGTTGAGGGATAGAGCGTGTAGAGACCTAGCTAGATGGTTCTATGATGCCGGGATACCATTTAATGCGGTTAAATTGGTTAGTTTTGCAGCAGCAATTGAATCAGTTGGACAATTTGGGCCTGGTATGAAACCACCTACCTATCATGAGGTCCGAGTTCCATTGTTGGCAAAGAAAGTTCAGAACACCAAAGAATTGATGAATGTACATAAAGAAGAATGGGCAAAATATGGATGTTCAATTATATCGGATGGATGGCGTGATTCAGTGGTTAATAGGGATATTATAAATTTTTTAGTCAATTCTCTGCGGGGCTCTGTGTTTATCAAATCCATTGATGCTTCAAACTTTGTGAAAACTGGAGACACTTTGTATAAGATACTTGATGAAATTGTTGAAGAAATTGGAGAAGAAAATGTTGTACAAGTAGTGACCGATAACGCATCAAATTATATAGCAGCAGGTATTCTTTTATAAATATATACAGATTGATTTATTTATTGTTGATATAGTATACTAACATAGTACAATGAAATATGAATTTTGTAGGGAGATTGTTGGAAGCAAAGAGACAACATTTGTATTGGTCACCATGTACTGCTCATTGTCTTGATTTGATACTTGAAGATATTGGGAAAATCCGTTTAATACATGAGACGTTGAAAAGGGCCGTGTCTGTGACCGGTTATATTTATAGTCGTACGAGTGTGGTAAATTTGATGAGAAACTTTACAGATAAAGAATTGCTTAGGCCTGCAGTGACCAGATTTGCTACTGCCTATATCACACTCCGATCCATACATAGCCAACAAAATAATTTGAGAAGATGTTCACTTCAGATGAGTGGCATAGTAGTAAATGGTCTAAGGAGGAAGGAGGGAAAAGAGCAGCACAAATCGTTTTGATGCCAAACTTTTGGAAGAATATTGTGTATACTCTAAAATTAATTGGCCCTCTTGTTAGTGTACTTCAAATGGTTGATGGTGAGAAGAAGCCTCATATGGGTTATATTTATGAGACTATGGATAGGGCCAAAAAAACTATTGCCAAGTCTTTTAATGGGAGAGAAGAAAAATATGCTTCTGTTTTCACCATCATTGATCAAAGGTGGAATTGCCAACTTCATCGGCCTTTGCATGCAGCTGGATATTACTTGAACCCCGATACTGATATACAAGACAAGATTGATAATGAGTTGCCAAAATATAGAAGTGCTCACGGTACGTTGGGGGGACCTATTGCAATCAGACAAAGTTTGTATAATTGCATTGGGAGGCTTGTACCTGATACTGATGTACAAGACAAGATTGATAATGAGTTGCCAAAATATAGAAGCGCTCACGATACGCTGGGGGGACCTATTGCAATCAGACAAAGAAATAAGAAATCACCTGGTAAATTATTTAATCACAATAATTTTTAAATTATATTATGTAAATACATTTTATTAATTTGATATTCTTTGTATTAATAACTGAGTGGTGGACGTCGTATGGAGCTTCCACTCCAAATTTACAAAAATTTGTCATAAAAGTCTTGAGTCTAACATGCAGTGCCACAGGTTGTGAAAGGAATTGGAGTGTATTTCAGCAGGTAGTTTTTTAACTAATAAAATTTTAGTAAATTGTAAATAAAATTTTATTTATGTAAACTTATAATTATTTATTTCTTTCTTCGATAGCTTCATAAGAAAAGGCGAAATAGGCTTGCTCAACAACGTTTGAATGATTTGGTTTTTGTGAAATATAACCGAGCATTGAGGCAACGATATGATATGCGAGATACCCTTAATCCAATCTTGTTGGACGATATTGATGATTGCAACGAATGGTTGACTGAGAGATTAGATGGTGATTCTGATATGGATGATAATTTGGTTTTTGATAATGAACCTTTGACATGGGGTCCAGTTGCTACAGCTGCTGGAGTATATGAGCCAACCCACCATACTAGATCAAAAACTGGTGGAAAACCAAGTACTTCTAAAGCTGCTCACTTGAGGTTGATCAATGAAAATAATGACTTAGAAGATACAGATGAAGCGGAGATAGATCGTGAAGATTTAAGCGATGGAGAAGAAGATGATGCATTACCCATGGATGATGATTTTTCTCTTGATTAGATGATTTTTAATGCTGCTTGTTTTTCATTTTCTTGAACTTGAACTATGCATATTTTGTTAAGAATATGATGATGGTGTTTCTTTTGACTAGATACTTTATAATTATGCATATTTTGTCAAGTATTATGAATTTGACGAGTAGATTTAATATAAAAGTGGACTATATATGAAAATATTACTATCTATTTCGTATTTCTTCACATTTACAAGTAAATGATGCATATATTACAAATTTAAAATTATTATTAATAGACGTGCGCCTCGTGTCTGTGAGGCGTGCGCCTCTCGCCCCTCGCGGCCTCGCCTCCCGCCTTGCTTTTCCGGCTTTGATCGCCTCAGTGCGCCTCTCACCTTTAACAACCTTGCGAGTGGGTGAGGCGACCGCCTCAAGCCGACTCACACCGCCTCATCAGGAAGCAGTGTTGTTAGAGGCGCACTGAGGCGTGCCTCGAGGCGAGAGGCGCACGAAGCAATCGCTGATGCGCATCTAACTGGTCGAGGCGAGGCGTCTCCAGCGAGGCGACGTGAGGCGCAGCGAGGCGCACGAGGCGCGAGGCCCAGTGAGGCGCGCGCATCATGGTTTTACCGTTTTTTCATCAGTTTTTTTTACTTTTTTTTCCAAATCTGTTTCTTTCTTCATCTTTTTTCTGTTTTTCCATTTTTTTTATTTACGATTCTTTCATTTACATTTATGTTTCTTTTTTGTTTTATAGTTCTGTTTTATTTTTCTTTTTTATCTTTTTCATTTCATTTTCTTTCTTTTACATTTGTATTTCTTTTTTCTTTTACAGTTCTTTTTTTTTAACTTTTTTTTTAACTTTGTTTCTTTCTTCATCTTTTTTCTTTATTTTTTCCATTTTCTTTATTTACGATTCTTTCTTTTCATTTTCTTTATTTATAATTCTTTCTTTTACATTTGTATTTCTTTTTTCTTTTACAGTTCTTTTTTTTTAACTTTTTTTTAACTTTGTTTCTTTCATCATCTTTTTTCTTTATTTTTTCCATTTTTTTTATTTACGATTCTTTCTTTATATTTTCTTTATTTACGATTCTTTTTTCAGTTATATTTTTTCAACATATGTTTTTTTAATGCTTGTTGTTTTTCATTTTCTTGAACTTGAACTATGCATATTTTGTTAAGAATATGATGGTGTTTCTTTTGACTAGATACTTTATAATTATGCATATTTTGTCAAGTATTATGAATTTGACGAGTAGATTTAATATAAAAGTGGACTATATATGAAAATATTACTATCTATTTCGTATTTCATCATATTTACAAGTAAATGATGCATATATTACAAATTTAAAATTATTATTAATAGACGTGCGCCTCGTGTCTATGAGGCGTCCGCCTCTCGCCTCGCGCCTCGCTTTCCGGCTCTGATCGCCTCAGTGCGCCTCTCACCTTTAACAACCTTGCGAGTGGGTGAGGCGACCGCTTCAAGCCGACTCACACCGCCTCATCAGGAAGCAGTGTTGTTAGAGGCGCACTGAGGCGCGCCTCGAGGCGAGAGGCGCACGAGGCGATCGCTGATGCGCATCTAACTGGTCGAGGCGAGGCGACGTGAGGCGCAGCGAGGCGCACGAGGCGCAGTGAGGCGCGAAGCCCAGTGAGGCGCGCGCATCATGGTTTTACCGTTTTTTCATCAGTTTTTTCTTACTTTTTTTTCCAAATCTGTTTCTTTCATCATCTTTTTTCTGTTTTTCCATTTTTTTTATTTACGATTCTTTCTTTTACATTTATGTTTCTTTTTTGTTTTATAGTTCTGTTTTATTTTTCTTTTTTATCTTTTTCATTTCATTTTCTTTCTTTTACATTTGTATTTCTTTTTTCTTTTACAGTTCTTTTTTTTTAACTTTTTTTTTAACTTTTTTTTTAACTTTTTTTTTAACTTTTTTTTAACTTTTTTTAACTTTGTTTCTTTCATCATCTTTTTTCTTTATTTTTTCCATTTTCTTTATTTACGATTCTTTCTTTATATTTTCTTTATTTACGATTCTTTTTTCAGTTATATTTTTTCAACATATGTTTTTTTAATGCTTGTTGTTTTCAATTTCTTGAACTTGAACTATGCATATTTTTAATTACGCTTGTTTTTATTATTTTCTTGAATTTGAAGTTTTGAACTGTGCATATTTTGTCAAGTATTATGAATTAGACAAGTAGAAGTAATATAAAAGTAGAGTATATTTCAAAATATTATTATCTATTTATTATTTTTTTTATATTTACAAGTTAATGATGCATATATCACAAATTTAAAATTATTATTAATAAACGTGTGCCTCATGTCTGTGAGGCGTTCGCCTCGCGCCCCTCGCCTTGAGCCTCACTTTTCTGGCTCTGATCGCCTCGGTGCGCCTCTCGCCTTTAACAACCTTGTCAGGAAGCGGCCTGAGGCCGCTGTTTTCTAAAATTCTGCGTGAGGCGGACGCTTCAGGGCGCCCATGCCACAAGACGGCAACACGGCGCCTCGCAGTGCCGCCTCACGCCGTATTTTTAAACACTGGTTTCAGTGGTATGCTTTCACATTATTGTGAAAATGCATCCTGTTGAAAATACCTAACTATAATAACCAAGACAAATGAACTATAAGAAGTTAGAGCAACAATTAGTTTGGTTACTTTAAACTATAAGAAAGTTGTCTAAGCATATCTCACAGCCATGTCCAACCCAGCCAAACCCATTGGCACGACTCACAGTCACAGGACACTTGGGCCTGAACCTGAACACCTAGGCGCCACTTGGGCTAGTAATGATCTAATAAAGAGTTCTCAAGAAGTGTGACTACCACGTTATCCGCTCTAAAACTGCACCGTATTGATGGACACTCGTGATTAATGTTTATTTCAACAAATGAACTATAGGAAGTTACAGAAAGAGTTAGTTTGGTTACTTTAAACTATAAGAAAGTTGTCTAAGCATAACTCATAGCCATGTCCAGCCCAGCCAAACCCATTGGCACAACTCACAGTCACAGGACACTTAAGCCTGAACCTGAACACCTAGGCGCCACTTGGTCAGCCTAGTAATTATGATCTAATAAAGAGTTCTCAAGAAGTGTGACTACCACCTTATCTGCTCTAAAACTGCACAGTATTGATGTAGACTCGTGATTAATGTTTATTTCAAAGGATTTTGGTACACATTCCCGGTCTAAAGTGTTGATGGTTGATGCAATGGCAGCATCCATTTGCAGCAGCACACGTGCATTTGGGGCGGATAGGTGGTTACATGTTAAAAGTTGTTGGGTGGCTTTTTCCGCTTTTAATGGAAATAGGTCTTTTTCAGTGTTTTAGAATCATTTCATCTTTGTTCAACTCTGACAAGACTTGCAATCTAGAAAGTGAGAAAAATATAGGCAAATTCAAGATAACACAGCACCAAATAACTCTAATAGAGCATTTAATGGTAAAGCACCAAGGATAATGAGCAGACAAAACTTCTTCAAATAGTAAAGAATCAGAGGAAAGAGGTATCATGTTTCTCACGTTGCCAACAAAGACTGATCGTGAATCCGCATCTTCTCTATTTGCTTGACTAGCAGCAGCACTAGCAGGATCTGTAGTAACATTAATGGAGGAACATAGTTTAAACATATTGATAAATACAAAAAATACAAAAAAACAAAAAAACAAACAAATAATCTATGCATGGATTACAAATTCGAGATAGATTTGGCAAGTCACGTGAGCAGATACAAAATGGAATTGAACAGACAGCATCTTTTCAGATAAAACTTGAAAAGAATTCAACAACAGGTTAGTAATTATCAACAATAAAACGTAAACAACTATAAAATCAGCTAAAATTAAAGGTCAATGAAAAGCTTTAACTGTTTATTGACTTTTAGATGCAGTGAACAGAAGAGTGCAAAGTGAATACAATTTGATCAATCATTCAATAATCCAGATATAAATTATAAAAGAAGAGGGAAAAAATTCCATACAGAGGTGGTATAAAAAAATTGCATTACTTCCAGCAGAATGAGTTGGTCCCAATCCATGACAGATGGTACAACATTAACAGGGAAGTATGAAATATAATTTTTTTTTTTAAATGTGTGTACGTATTTACATCAAACTTTATAACGCACGGAAGAGAGTTTGTATGTCTTTGGTCCAAATCATGACAGATTGTGCAACATTAACAGAGAAGTATGAAATATAATTTTTTTTTTAAATGTGTACATATTTACATCAAACTTTATAACGCACAGAAGAGAGTTTGTTTGGCAGGTAAAAGTCACTTGCCATAACACAGATGTCCCAAGTAAGATCCGATCCCACTCACTGGGGAAGGAAGATATGATATGATAGAGAACTAGCTCCAATTATCAACCTTGTTTCTTACTTTCATAAGTTACATTGGGTAACATTGTCTCATACAGCTTCCTTATTACAATGTCTAACAAGCAGCAAAAATCAATAGATCAATAATAAATGTGTACAAGATCAGGAATACTACGAAGCTTGTAATAACACAAAATAACTAGAAAATAAAGCAAAGCTGAACAGGCTACCCATTCTCCAACTGTCACAATCATGATCAACAAAACTTCCCTGACCAATGTAAAAAGTTTTCAATCTCAAGAAACACAATAAGAAAAAGCAACAACCAAAACAATAGATTAAAGAAAGAAATACCTTGAACAGCGCCCATCTCTTTCTCGACCTTAGCCTGCATCTCACGAAGAGCAGCAGCTTCCTCCTCCATCTCCTTCAACCGCTTCTTCATCTCATCCAGCTCCTACACGCACGTGCAAATAATAGATATTAACAAAACAACAAACAGATCTATCAAATAGCTAGGGTTCTAATCAATCAATCGAATAGCTAGGGTTTTAACCAACCAATTAATCACGCGAGACAAAATTGGAAAGTACCTTGACAGCGTCGTCATCGGCGGCCGACATGTCAACGTCAGTGTTGTGAACGTCCACGTCACCTTCCACGTCGGGGATTTCGCCTCCGTAAACCTCGTGCTCCTCCTCCTCCATTCTCTCTGTATGTATTTCTGGCGAGAGAAACTTTCAGCCTATCGTGATTTATATTATTATATACGAGACTAGTATGACGGCACATGCCTATGGGTTTAAGAAATAAACATCTATTTACGCTTTTTATTTGGGATAATTTGTTAAGTGGAGTTTTTTCAAGTAGAATTTTTAACAAATAATAATAATAATAATAATATTATTATTATTATGTGTTTAATAATTAATGAGAGTTTTTATTAAATATTATAAAATTATTTTAATATACAAGTTTTTTAAAATTTATATTATAAAATAATATAATAAAATAAAATATTAATATTATAAACAATTTAATTCTTTAAAAAAAAATCATATCAAACCGGCATTTATAACAATATAGAAATTTGAATACTACATATTTATTACAAAATATTTGAGCCTTCACATTCAACTTAGCAGAAATATTTAGTTCCATGTTCACTATCAATCAATAATTAAAACTTTTACTTCGACAACCTTGTAAAAATATAGGGTCAGCAAAATCCATTTCCATTCCGATTTCATTTAGAATTGAAATATACTTAGAAAAAATTGATTTCTAACTATAAGGAATCGGAACCTATCCTATTAAATAGGGGTGGGCAAAAAAAATCGTCCGAACAGAACCAGACCTCGAACCGAACCAAACCGGAACGAATTTATGGTTTTTTTTCTAACGGTTCGGATTGGCCCACTCCAAACGGTTTACGGTTCGGTTTAGGTGCGAATCTGAACCGCACCTGTTAAAACGAACCGAACCGTTATAATTAAAACAAAACCATAGATTTTTCCTCATCTCTCAGTCTCTCTCTCTCACGCTCATCACTCTTCTTTCATCTCTCCCTGTCACTCTCTCTCTCTCGCTCTCGCCATCACTCTTCTTTCATCTCTCATAGATTTTTCCTCATCTATCACTCCGGGAATTATTGACACAACGCCAAAAAGAAAACCTTGAGAGTGAGCCAAAAAAAAAACCCTTGGAATTGAACTTATTATCTTAATTTGATTTTGGAAAGATTATTTATATGTTGAAGGTACAATTGTTGCACAGAGTCTGGTTTGTTAATATTTTTGTCTGAGTAACTAACTCATTTGTAACTTTTCCAGCATGTGGTTTTTTGGTGGTTGTGTACCTTTTCATCTTGAAGAATAATTGAAGAACCTTTGGATAACTTTGAATATTGAGCAAAATGGAGGGAGTCGTAAGCCACTCTTCAGGATGAAGCCGTCCTTATCATTATTATTTTATTAGCTTCCAATTTCAATGTTGTACTCATGACTTTACTGAGATTTAATTTCGTTAACTTGTATACTTATGCCTTACGGTTGGTTGCAAGGTGACTGCAAAATGGTGTTTTTTTTTTGAATATTTGAAATCATAGCCTCATATTTGTGTGATGTTTATTTTAAGAGTCACTGCTCATTGGCACCGTACACATTTCCCTTAAGTGGATGAAAATTTGTTTTAAGTAAAATAATCTGTAAACCGAACCGAACCAATCCATAAACCGTTGGTTTAAAAAATTTTCAATCCGAACCAAACTGTTATTTAATGGTTTGGTTTGAGAGATAAAAAAATCGGACCGTAAAATATGATTTGGTTCGGTTTTTAACAAAAACCGAACCAAACCGAACCGCGCCCACCCCTACTATTAAATAGGATATCCTATTTATCGGTTCTGATTCGATTTTGGGTTATCTTGTTTTGACAATGAAAATAAAATATATTAGTTTTTTAACTCTATATTGCACAAAAATATGTGTTTGATTATGAGATTTTATAAATAAAAACTTAATATGAAGAAATTGAGCACAATTATTTTATATGTATTTTACTAAAAAAAAAATCTATAGAGATCCTTCACTCTCACTCTTATCAATTTTTGAAAACGTACTAAAAAAATGAAACTTGTAATTCATTGCTTAAATTGGCTTAGTATGGTACCTCATGTTAAATTAATTACAGAAATACCTCATGAATAATGATAAATTGTACACAATCACAACCATTGATACGTTTCAGCCTTGCATTTGTTGTTTGTTCACATGGACAGAGGAATTTCTAACATAACAGTGTAACATTACTTTTGTATTTGTGATTTCTTTTTGTGTTGGGCATTTCTCAACCAAAAATCTAAGATGCATTAATTTAATACTAATCTAATATTTAAAACAAATTACTTCAAATAAATCACAAATTCTTAGTTAATTTAATATTAATTCATGTACATATTTTCAGTTTTATAATTTGGTTCTGATTCAAAATATCGAAGAACCAGAACCTACTAGAAAAAATTTGATTCATAATTATTAGGAATCAGAATCTGCTCTAATGTAACTGATTTCAATTTCGAAACATAATTTTTTGTTTACTTCCAAGATGTTCCGATAGACCGAGAACCGTTGCTCACCCCTAGTAAAATATATCATTACAACTTGATTTTATTTAACCATAAAACTTTTTCATTCTGAAAATATTAATTCTCTACAACGAGGAAGAACAAATCATTTAGTGTAATGGACAATCCCATTGCTTTTCAATACCTATAGATCTTATGGGTCACCAATGTTCTCTAAGATGCGTGATTTGATGGTATAAGATTTTGGATCTTATTTTGAAGTCCTGAATTTGAATTCAGTGGGTGCATTTCTTATAATAATTTGACATAGCATGGAGTTTTAGCTACTCTGTTTAAATCCAGAATATTAATTTGGCGATGAGATTTCCAACAATTCCAAAAAAAAAAAAAAGACAGCTTAATGTTTTGATATAATTACACTTTGATCTTCTTATAAGAGTGGAAAATCAACTTTTTTTTTTCAATTTACTTTCTCAGCAGAAAAGTCATACACTTTTTTATTCTCTGTGTTTTTCTAATTTCACGTTCACGGTAAAAAAAAAGTCACACTTTTCTATTTAATGGAAATATCAAACTCTTTAATTAAATCCTATTTGATAAGGTAAACAAAACCTATTTGAATTAAAACACATCATCTTATTCAAATTTTATTTCAACATGAAGAGATAATATAATTTCAAATTAAAAGATATTTTAATTTCAAATTTCATTTGATTTAAATTACCTAAAGAAGATAATATTAACATTTAATAAATACTTAGATAATATAATTATCTTAACTTAATATTTATCAGAAAAAATATTAACTTTGAAACAATATTTTCAAGCTTAATAATTTTTAATTAATAATCAATTAATTAAAATATATTTAATTAATTAATTCATGTCTTGAAACATTTATGTAATATCATTTTATGTATATCAAATATGGACATGACAAATATTAATATAATTGACAATCAAATTGTCCACCAAAACCGATCAAGTAAAATTATCTAAATACTATTGAGTCCATTGAATATAATCGGAGCTAACCCGGGGCCAAATGGACCTATAACGCTTAGTTCCAATAAATTAAATTTATGAAAAAATACTTTTATCAATCTATTTAATTTATTAACTTCGTGATTACTCCACTAAAAATCCGAAAATCGCACTTGAAATGTTAAACATAAATTATATTATCCAGATTAAATTTAGATTGTCCATTTTAAATCATAATCAATAAGATGATTATTCACAAGTTGTTCATAATTAGAATTTGGTTAAGATCTATTACATCTCTAATTACGTTTTTGTCCTTGAACACTGTTAATTCTCTAATGGACAATTAGTTCATTGTAATGAATTTTATCTTTTAATAACCATTATTGAAAGTTGAGCTCATATGTCCAATAATTGAATCAACTCTCAAGAAAATAATTTTTCTACTTTTCAATGAGAATAAGTGAATTCCATTGAAAAACTTTCACAACTATTTATTCTATTATGTCTCCAAAATACGAAGCATATTGATATGATATCTAATCAAATCTCACCCATGTAAATGAAAAGACATAATGTCATAAATAAGAGTTCGTTAATCACTCAGGATTAAGATCACCTTATATATGATCAATAATTGATAAATATGAATATTTGTTAATGGACTTAATTCAGATTCATAGTTGTTGTGGTCCAATCCTATATAACCATTATTATATAAAGTAGTAGGAGTTTTGGCAGTGGAAGTGCAATTTAGGCAAAATCATAATTTCAATTTTTTTTTCGAATAAATTACTCGGTATTTCAAATATCGCTCCCACTGTTCTTTAAAATTCATCACGAGTCTTTGAATTGTTCGAAGATGTTTGATATGATCAAACACATGAATTTAAGACAATTAGTTCTAAATTTATTTAATGAATGTGATTCTTACTCGATATTAAACTTTCGCGATTCCATTTTGATGGAATTGGTCAGTGGGAGTTATTGAATCTTATATGATTTGATTCGTTGATATTGAGTGTTACCGAATTATTTTCAATACTCTTGGGGTTATGCTCCAGTAACACTAATTCATCTATTTAATTTATGTTCCATTCGTTCCTAATGTTACATATATGATATGCATAGTAGAAAATTCGAATCTTGAAAAGTTTAAGATTTGAAACTTTCTTTTGTATAATTGTTATATAATTGAAAGTACTTGTACCTCGGAGGTACGAATGAAAGGTTTATCATTTATTATATTTAATGGAATATTGTATTCTATTTAATGGAATATTGTATTCTATTTGATAGAATATATTTTCTACGATCCCGAGTAATAAAATTGTTTTGTTACTTGGTGGTTAACATTGGATGTTGACGATTGTATAAAAGACTTGACTTAATGAAGTCAAATGTAAGAATGATAAAATGTAATAAAACAATATAATTAATTAGATGAAATGACCCTTAGTTAACTTTCGTATAAGTTTAATAGGATGTCAGAATCATTTACAAAGTATTCGATACTTAATGATTCTGCTATTTTCTTATCGAAGAAAATTATCCTAAAACTTATAGTGGGAGCGATATTTGATATCGATTCCGGAATTTGGCATTGAACCATAGATCTAAGATTGTTCATAGCTTACTACGATCAAATTTTGAACTTCATTAGGC
The DNA here is from genome assembly GCA_019454045.1 of Zanthoxylum bungeanum. NCBI lineage: Eukaryota > Viridiplantae > Streptophyta > Magnoliopsida > Sapindales > Rutaceae > Zanthoxylum > Zanthoxylum bungeanum. The sequence continues at coordinate 42,781 of SKCR01015504.1, forward strand.
TTTCATTATGAATCGTTCATAAGATGTGCAAATTGTTTGCGCAGCGAAAGCGAAGTGAGCTTGTAAAGGTTTGACCTTTATAGTATGACAGTGAGAAAGGTTTTACTCAGTAATCTATTGTAGATTCTGAGAAAATTTGTCTCTAGTCGCACTAATTGAACAATCAGAGATTTGTTGGTTAATGTTGATATTAAACTATGTTTTTGGATAAAGAATGCAAAGTGGTTTCTTGAGTGATTTCTTCGAATGAGAGATTCGTCGTGGTTTCTTTGTTTGAAGAGTTCATTCTGGAATGGCCCTAGAGTTTGCATTTTGCTAAGATCACAGTTTGATATACTAGCTTATGGAGCCTATTGTAGACTCAGATAAGTTTTCCGAAAATCTGTATTCTCTGATTTTGATATCAGTCAGATTGTCTAGTTTTATCGAAGTAAAGAGAATACGTATTTGTTAGTAGGGTCACTGGGAACATATAAATTTCTTTCTAGTATTATATATCCTAAGTCTTCTTTTCTCCGTGGTAGCAGTAGGAGTTGTCTATGATATATTTGATATAAAGTTTTATATATGTGATAAGTGCGGTTTATACCCACTTATTATAGCATTCTTAGCTTACTATTTTGTTATGTTTCGAGTCATTTAATGTATTTTTAGTTTCTTTTATGTCTTATTTATAGGAAGCATTAAAACATCAATAATGGAGTAAATACGAGTGTTTCGGAAACTTTCGGAAGCATCGGACGCGCACAGGAGCACTGTAGGCACTGCATTTTTGCATATAAGCCCGATGATGAGTCTCGTATGGAGACACTACCTCTTTAGTTGTGAAAGCCGCGGGAAACGGACGTTGGAAGGGTAAAGTTGGAAATTAGCATTTTGTCATATTTAACTCGCTTGTTTCGCTTCGGGTTCGCTTGTTGGACCTTTGTTTTTAAACACACCAAGCCCAACCAATAATAATTAAAACATTTAAAAAAACATGTCACAAATTAAATTGAAACCAATTAAATTGAAATCTTAACTAAATTAAATTCACAAATTAAATCCAATTAAAACCAATTAAATTAATTAAATTGAATTTAAAGTCCAATTAAAATCCAATTAAATTAAATTCCAAAATTAAAATGAATCACTTCCTAATTTTAATTAAATCACCCACCAAAATATAATAATTTCTTGCCTTAAATAATTAAAATTAAACACAAATTAAATCACTTGATTTATTTCCTTTTTAAAAGCCATACAAACCCTAATGAATCACTATAAAAATAACACATTCCCAACCCTTACAACCCCTCTCCTCTCTCTCGGCAGTGACCACAAACCAGAACAAAAGAGAATAAACCCTAAACGCAGCAAACTCATCTCTCTCTCGGCAACTCACCAGACAAAACCCTTAGCTCCACTATCACATATCAACTCTCTCTCTCTCTAACGCCTCTCCCTTGTCTCTCTCTCTCCCCAAACCAGAACACAAAAACAATAAAAAAAACCACAAAGAAACACTAGTCTACTACACGCATCCAATAACCCTAAGCAGCCCTAATTCACGCATACCACAATAACACCACCATATCCTTCACGTTGAAGCCTCCACGCACAGCTCTCCTCACAATACAAATACACTCACCGAACCCTAAAGCATGGGGCTCACTCTCACGGCATCCATGCACCTTAGCCTCTCTCTCACTCAGCCCTCTCCCCTCTCATATCACTCTCGCAAACCCTCCTTTCACGACCAGTAAAGCCCCCACCGATTTAACAAACCATATTCAACAGCTCTAAACACTTCAACCCTCTCGATAAACAGCCACAACAACCTCGACTCCCACTTCTTCTCGGCAGCAATCACAGCAGCGACCTACCCTTCACATAAGCCACGTACATGTCTTCACCTAAAACCACGACACACACAACAGCCACACCTCACGCATTCACCCTGCACGGCTCACCAATACCAAACACACAGCCACGACACCTGCTTCTTGACTCTCCACGGCACCACACAAAAATAGAAAAACCCTAGTAACTCACGTCGATCCTCTCAAGCCTCTCTCTCTCTCAAAAAGAAACCTAAACACACTTCCTTCACGTAACAAACAACAAGAAATAAAATCCCATGCAGTCACTGTCATGAATTATTCACGCACAAACCCTCAGCAGACTCCCCATGCCCACGTTCAACAAGCACTGACTCACGCACCCCACACAGCACCACAAGCCGAGCATACCACACACCAAAAAGCCTTTCGACCACATCAGCCCCTCACAATAACGTGCTCCCATCGACTCATTTCACCCTCTCAACTCACTCCCACATCGACCAAATAAACAACCAGCGCATAAGCAGCCCTCGCCCAATAGCCGTGAAGCAAAATAAACTGAAACAACCCCTCACCAAGCCGAAAGCAGTGAGCAATACGCCTCCTAAACCGAGACCAAAAATAGTCCTAAAAATCCCTTCCAATTACCGAAGAAAACTGCCCAGAAAATACCCAGAAAACTGCCCAGAAGCTGCCCAGGAAACTGTCCAGAAACTGTCCAGAAAACTGCCAAAAACAGTCCAGAAAAACTGCATCCTTACCACCGAAAACCGTGACCAGAAACAGCCATAAAACGGAGTAAAACCGCAGCCCAAACAGCGAAACGACGAGCAAAAACATCGAACCAGTGAACCGGAAGAGTTGCGGAGCATCCACCCTTCCGACGGCCGTGTAACGCGCTTTCGAGAGGTTAGACCTGAGGGCACCCTTTTTAATTATTCCTCTTTATTTTTGTTTATTTTAATACTTTATCGTATGAGAGTCGTTTGTTGATGCATGATGTGATTTCCGGATGAGCAGAATGCGTTTTCTCTTTTGTAGTATATTGGATGGAAACTCGGACGTAAATTTCGTAGCCGAATCCGAATGGACGGTAGTGCGGTCTGCACTCGGGATACAATGCCACGTACCACTTGAGAGACACATGTATTTTGTTTCATTCAAACTTTGTATTCGAACATGATTAGGTTGCTAGTACATTATTTATTATTAAAGCATAATTTAGTCTGATTTCGTTGTTTACTTTTAAGCATGATTAGTTATTTATTTTGCGTTTGGAATTTGCATTATGTTTATTTTCTTATTTATTTTCCGCATTAGATGATTGAGCATGTTTGTGTGATGATTGTATGTTATTGTGTGTTTGCCATTATGACAACTTACTTTGAAGTATGCGAACTTAGATATAGGTTCTCATTGTTATTATTATGCATGCAGACTTAGGCGTAGATTACCCTTGAGCATGAATGTTGAATAGATTCGGTTAGTTTATTGCACAAATCATATCATCACAAGTGACATAAGTAAGTGTAGGCATTGCATTTTTACATGTGAAACCCGATGATGAGCCTCAGTTGGAGGCACTACCTTTTAAGTCGCGGAAGCCGCGGGAAACGGACGTCAGAAGGGAGGAGTCAAGAATTGACTCATAATCGGATTAAGTTCCCTGGTTTAGCTTCGGGTTACTGGTTGGTTTTCCGTTTTAAAAATTATTCCCGGCCCAAAACACTCACAAATCACCTAACCTCGGCCCAAAATCCCCGTAAGCCCTTTGGCCTTGACCTAAAACCCCCGCAAGCCCACACACCTAGCCCACACAAACCAAACCCACCAACCAAAGGCCCACGCCCACAACAAGGCCCACACACCCATTCACCCTAATACACACCAAATTAAATCAAATATTAAGTTAAATATTAATTAGATAATGTAATTAAATAAAATAATAATTAAATCATTTACCAAATTAAATAAAACACAAAATATAATCATGCCTAATTTAAACAAATCAAATATGTTATATACCTAAATTAAAAAGATGATATGCCTAATTAAAATCAATTATAACAAATTAAAAATATTGACTTCCTAATCTAACAAATTAAATGCCTAATCCTAACCAATCAAATATATTTTATTCCTAATCTAAACCAAATTTGTCCCCCCTCAATCTTTGACTTTCCTTGCTCAACACTGAATCAAATCCCTTCCTTGTTAGACAAAGGGAAGCCCTAACCCTCTTCTATATAAACAAAGCCAAACCAAGCATTGCCCCCTCTCTGAATTCACCTCCCTCTCCCATCTTCTCTCGCCAACAGCCATGAAAAAACCCTAATGCTCTCTTCCCTAAGACCTTCATGACCGAAACCAAAAAACCAGTAAACAACAACCATGAACGACTAAAATAATCACACAAAATAGCCGCGCACTTGAACCATCCTCACCGTGCCATTCAATCATTCAGCACACACGGTTAACACTCCACACGGGCACACACTGCCCAATCATCACCCTAAACAACCCATAGCCACGAACAAAGCAGTGTCATCACCTGCCTCACGCACTGAAGATCATTCGGCACTCACACCACCACGATTAACTGCCCGTGTACCCTCAAACCATTACGCCATGCACTCACCTGCCAACTTTCACGCCCCATGCCCAAACAGCCTGCCTCTTCACGCATAGCCCCCTGCCTCATTTAATATTCGACAGCCTGCAGCCCTTATACACACGTAACCATCTGGTATATTGCCTTCAACGTAACCCTATCTCTGGTCCTTAAAAATTCCTTTGAATAACCCCTGAAAACAGTGAGTAAAACCACTGAAAGCAGTCTCAAAATATCATCAAAATAGCAGCCCAAAACACACACAAACAGTCCATAAAAATCGCCAAAACAGTGAACAAATAGACCTGAAACAGTAAGCAGAAAACCGCGGCAAAACAGCAGCAAAAAGGAGTCAAAACAGTAGCTTGAGCAGCGAAACAGCGAGGTAAAACGCAAACCAGTGAACCAGAAAATTTGCGGAGTGATAGCCTTTCCGACGGTCGTGAAACGCAAGTCCGAAAGTCGACGAAAAAGGTTAGACCTGAGGGTATTTTTCACATTCGTTTTCTGTTTTATTTTCATTATTTATTGAGTATTGTTCGCATGATTGTTATGTGGAAATGCATGTTGTGGCCCTTGAGTAGATAAATATGCATGTATTATGAAATATTGTATGTTGTGGCTTTGAAATAAAATGAAAGATGTGTCAACTCTCGCGGTATATCGGATGGAAACCCGGACATAAATTTCATAGCCGATTCCGAATGGACGGTAGTATGATCTGTACTCGGGATACAACTCCACGTACCGCTTGAGTAAACGACACCTTCTTTTGTTTTATATTGCTTTGATTTATTTATTTTTCGTCATTTGAATTCCGCATGTTACGTGTATGCATGATGCAATCGAGCGCATGGGCTTAGTAAGTCGGATTAAAGGTCCCCTATTTGGAGGGGTTAAAACCCTTTACCACGATACTTTGCCGCGCCGGTTGATGTGTGTTCGGTTGAATGTAAGATATGTTCAATCGGGCATACTAAGTTTGATGTTATTGTCTTTATTCCTTGTATGCATGATGCAATCGAGCGCATGGGCTTAGTAAGTCGGATTAAAGGTCCCCTATTTGGAGGGGTTAAAACCCTTTACCACGATGCTTTGCCGCGCCGGTTGATGTGTGTTCGGTTGAATGTGAGATATGTTCAATCGGGCATACTAAGTTTGATGTTATTGTCTTTATTCTTTGTATGCATGATGCAATCGAGCGCATGGGCTTAGTAAGTCGGATTAAAGGTCCCCTATTTGGAGGGGTTAAAATCCTTTACCACGATGCTTTGCCGCGCCGATTGATGTATATTCGGTTGAATATAAGATGTGTTCAATCGGGTATACGAAGTTTCATATAGTCATCCTTTTCTTTGTACGCATCGTAATGAAAAACATATTTATTCCATTGATTGCATCATCTATCTCTTAGTCTTGGCTTAACATATTACAATTCATATATCCATGTCATGATAGCATTCGAGTATTATTTCTTGGAGTATATCAGATGGAAACCCAGACATAAATTCCGTAGCCGATTCTGAATGGACGGTAATACGGTCTGTACTTGGGATACAATTCCACGTACCACTTGGAAAAGTGTTCACATGTATGTTTGTGTCCATATTAGTTATCTTATTTTGCACCACGTCATATCATGCTTACTTTAATGCCTAATTGTATCCTTAAGTGTCTTTTTGCATTATGTACTTAGTTGACTCTTTTATTTGTGCATGGACATGTAATGGCTATTTGTTTATGATATGTCTATGAAATCACATGTTCGCCATTATTTGATTTGCCTTTATGTGTGCTTGTGTGGTTAGTGTGTGCTTGTGTTTCCATGAATACAATATGCCAATGAAGTTGTATGTTCGTTGCTACTTTGATGTACTTTCAAGCATGCAATCTTAGATGTGAAATATATGCAAATTTAGGTGTAAGTTTCATTTCTTGTGCATATGGATTTAGAAGCATGATACTCTTGGAAATAAGTGTTACTTAAGCTTGATTAAATTATTACACAAATCCTTTCATTACAAGTGACATAAGTAAGGGACCATTCCGAACCCAACGGTTTGAGGTCTTCCCTTGCGAGGGGTGAGTGCGGCCTTAAATCTCATTTTCCCGGTTCACACCGGGTGGCGACTCCATTATTCTCCGGTTTAGTCCCCCGTGGCTACTCCGTACTCCCGACCAGGCCGCGAGCCCGGGACAGCATGCGTCGTCCAGTTTCTGTGTCCCACAGTAAGAGACCATTCCGAACCCAACGGTTTGAGGTTTTCCCTTACGAGGGGTGAGTACGGCCTTAAATCTTTGTCCCGGTTCACACCGGGTGGCGACTCCATGTTATTTCGTACTCCCAACTAGGCCGCGAGTCTAGAACAGCGTCGTCAATTTCTGTGTCCTACAAACACATAATGCGAGACACAGCACCGGTGAAGAAATTTTCACTGGCACCGCGACGCCTCACGATCCCTATACAAAAAGCCGAGAGATGGGCGCCGGAGCGCCCAAGTCTTAGCGTTGCGGCGCTCTCAGCAGAACCATTCACATATTAATTCCCGAGAGAAGGGCGCCACGGTGCCAATTGACTAAGCGCCGCAGCACCCCGTACGTACTTGAAACGTGAATTTTAGGTTTTTTTAGATGTTTAATGATCCCAAGGCTCTATTATAAATACATTAGTTCGTCTAAACTCAAAAGAGAGGCTAATACACAGCACAAAACACCAAAATATATTTTTTTACAGAGATCCAATGAGGAGGATTGAAGAGCGACAAGAGGAGACGAAGGCGGTTGTAGGCACTACATTTTTACATATAAGTCCCGATGATGAGTCTCGTATGGAGACACTACCTCTTTAATCGTGGAAGCCGCGGGAAACGAATGTCGGAAGGGAAGAGTCAGACATTGACATTTTTTTGGATTTAATTCGCTTATTTAGCTTCAGGTTCGCTTGTTGGACCTCTGTTTTAAAACACATCCTTAGCCCAAAACCCCCGCAAGTCACACACCAAGCCCAATCCAAATAATTAAAACATTTAAAACACATGTCACAAATTAAAATAATATCCATCCTGATTAAATCAAATCCAATTATATTAAAACAAATCAAATCAAATCAAATCCCCCTTCCTAAATTAAATAAATCACATTCCATATTAAATTAAAACAAATCAAATCAAATCATATTCCTAATTAAAAGAGATCAAATCTAATCAAACCAAATCACATCCCTAATTAAAGAGAATTTTCCTTAAGACACACTAATTAAAATATACTCCCATAATTACAAAATTCTTTCCCTTTTCACACAAGGACAACCCCCAACTTTTGCCTATAAAAAGAACCACAAACCAACCTTGAAATCCCTGGCTCATTCTCACGAAAACACAAAGAAAATCCATAGAGCTCACACACACAATACTCTCACGAAAAAACACAAAGAAATAAACCTCATAGCCGCATCAATAAACCCAGTCCATTCACGCCATAAATCAGCCTTCACGTTGCACCACCTGCCCCTCCAACAAGCCACTTACTTCAAGCCAATAGCTTCAGATCAACGCCACCTGCCTCATGCCAAAATCTGCCTCACGTCATAAAGCCTTCACGCACGCATCTGATCCTTCCACGCACCTGGCCCAACACGTCCTCACTCAGCCACAAAGCCCCCTCCCACTCACGTTACTAGCCCCACAACATATCACTCACGTCTAACCCTCACGCACCATAAACCATCTTCACGCCACTCACTGCCCCTTGCCTTCGCCAGCCTGCTCCACGCACCATAAAGTCCTTCAACACCAGCCCTTCACGCCATCTGCCCCCCTTCACGCCATACAAAAGCCACATGCCTACTGCCCATTTACACAACAAGCCTCTCTCTCACACATCCATTTAAACCAACGCAGCCACGTCTACAACACCCCTTTAATTCAACGCATACAACAACCAGCCCTTCATCACGTATAAGCCTCAATCTTCACGCAAATAACCCATTCAACAGCCCATCAACCTTCACGCAAATAACCCCTCCAATAACCCCTGGAAATTGTCGCAAAACACCCCAAAAACTGTACCTAAAAACTGCCCAAAACAGTCCCCGAATTAACCCAAGACTGCACCTAAAAAATAGCCCAAACCAGTCCCAAAAAAATGCAAAACAGTCCCCCAATTACCAAAAAATAGTGACCAGAAAATACAACAAAAACAACAGCGAAACAGAGTGAAAACAGCAGCCTAGACATCGAAACAACGAGGAAAAATGTTGGATTAGTGAACCAGAAAAGTTGCAGAGCATTCTCCCTTCCGACGGCCGTGTAACACGCTTTCGAGAGACGACAAAAGAGGTTAGACCTGAGGGCACCCTTTTTACTTATTATCTTTCGTTTCTTTAATTTATTTTAATATATTATTGCATGAGAGTCGTTTGTTGAGGCATGATGTGAATTCCGGATGAACTGAATATGTGTTCTCTTTTGTGGTATATCGGATGGAAACCCAGACATAAATTTTGTAGCCGAATCCGAATGGACGGTAGTGCGGTTTGCACTCGGGATACAACGCCACGTACTACTTGAGAGACGCACGTATTTTGTTTCATCCAATCATGTATTTGAGCATGATTAGGTTGATAGTACGTTATTTATTTTTGCAAGCATGGTTTAATCTAGTATGTTATTTATCTTTAATCATGATTTAGTTGTTTATTTTTAAGCATGATTAGTTATTCGTTTTGCGTTTGGAATTTGCATTAAGTTTATATTGTTGCTTGCATTTCGCATTATATAATTGAAATATGTTTATGAGATTGCCGTGTGTTATCGTGTGTTATGATGACTACTTTCCAAGCATGCAAACTTAGACATAGGACTTATCTTTACAAACATGAACTAGATATAGGTTGTTCTTGAGCATGTTGAGTAGATTCGATTAGTTTATTGCACAAATCACATCATTACAAGTGACATAAGTAAGAGACCATTCCGAACCCAACGGTTTGAGGTCTTCCCTTGCGAGAGGTGAGTACGGCCTTAAATATTTGTCCCGGTTCACACCGGGTGGCGACTCCATGTTATTTCTTTGGTTTAGTTCCCCCGCGGACTATTCTGTACTCCCAACTAGGCCGCAAGCCTAGGACAGCATCGCCAATTTCTGTGTCCTACAGCGGTGACGTCCGAGGAGGAATAGATTCAATTCGGGTTTTATCTTATTGTTTCTTTCTTAGAACTCTAATGATTTCCATTAGATTCATGACGTATTTATCATTATTTTTATATTTAGTCATGAACTAAACTCCTTAATTCTAGAGAATGATGTAACTGATGCTTGAACATTTATTTTAATTGTCGATTCTGTTATGAAGTTTTATTCAGTTTATTTGTATTCTCTTGAGTTTAATGTCTTGTGTTTACTGGCCACAAATATGATGATATATGTTTGAAATCTATCACTCGAGAGAGGAGATTTTGAATAGATCTAGAGAATATGACCTAGGATTTTATAGAGTTCGAGAGAATATATAAGTTCCTTTGAAGTCGTTAATATAGAATCACAAAGCATAACGAGTTGTTAATTACTAGATTTTTATAGAGATATCGAAGTCTGTAGTTGATGAAATTTTCACTGATGCTCGAGAGAGGGAGTGGATAATTTCGGAGTCTTGACTTATAAACAATATAACTGAACAAGGATTAATTGGCATGAAAAATACATAGACGACAGCTAGGTGAATTCGGACTCTAGAATCTCTATCGTATTAGTTCCCCATATATAATTATTTTTATATTTTATTTATTTAATTAAATATTTGTTAATTATCGTCTAAATAAAGTTAGGATTATCAATTGTAGTATTTAGTGCGAGTTAACGCAATCCATGTGGGTTTGTTACTCTAAACTCATTTATACTAAAATTTGACACTGTACACTTGCGGTACGATATAAAATATCACAACAATATGATATAAAACTGAGAGACTTGTGAGAAACTCTCATTAGTCACGTATTAGATATGATCTAATAAAGGACACAGTAAGACTATTTGTATGATAGTTAATATAACTGTTTGACAGTTAACGTGTCTTTTATATATAGTATTCATCTTTCGTAAATGATGATTCCTTTGTCGAAAGAGAGACTGATTAGAATGTCTAGTCAATCTTATGTATCATATGATTATGGCGTAATGAATATTGTATTATGTGCGATTAAAGATATCAATTTAATCGTAATTGTTACGAGTTATTTTGATATACTGCAGACCATATGATGGATCTTGAAACATGTTCTTTGTGATCTTTGAGATATTAAGAACGAGTTTCTTATTCATGGAGAATTTTGTCTGCAACTATAAGGTCGGATTGGTTTTGATCCTAATTATGACATTAGATGGTCTATGCCATATAAAGTCAGAAAAGATGTAGTGGGAGTGTCACCATTGATTCTACTAAAATAATGGAATCAGTTGCAACTTATGAAGTGTTGACTTATGAAGTTGCATAATGACCTCATAGATTAGAAGTTTTCATATTAGTATAGTGTTTGCGGTTGTCTTAAAGTGTTTAGATTTGATCTCTAAATACATAAACAACTTAGTAGCTATAACACAATATTGATACAACGTCTGTGTCATATTGATGTAGAATTTGGATTCTGCAGAATATGAATGATGCTGGCTAAGGAAAACGGTTGGGTTTGTTGGACAGAATTGATTTGTTAAGCAGACTTACTTGTTGTTGCCTACCTTTTGAGTGCAAGGTGAGCTCTTAAGGGCCATGAGTATACGATACGCATTAAGAAATGTATAGGATACCATGGATTGACACTAGAGCAAGTGGGAGAAATTATTAGGGTTGGTGCTCAGAGTGCCAATCCTAATCGTATTTATATTGGGTTCATAAATACGAGCAATTCTATTTTCCATAATATTACTAATTTAATGGTAGCACCCTAGTCTTTTATACACTTATTCGATCTAATTACGATTAGATATCTGATTACGATTAGATCGAAACTGAATCTGGTTTAGTGATATATGTATATTAGACAAAGACCCTAGGATTTACAATATAGTGCGTAGTTACAACGTAGTTTGTAATTGACATTGGGAAGCGCACTATAAGATGTATATCCTTAAATAAAGTTCATGGTCAAGATTTACTAACACGGGTCGGTTAGTAAAATCCGCTGAAACCAGTACATGTCGTATATCGTGACTTGGTCCGATGGTTTATCCCAATGAACCATGAGTCTCGGGAGACTCGTATATACATGTAGGTGTTTATTTGATAAGACACTGAATGACTCACTGAAGATTTCCTAATAGATGGTACACCAACGTCAATAGGAATATTCTCGAGTTGAGCGAGCATAGTGCTCTTTTTACTTGAGATACCACGATAGGATATATGAGTTATCCTCCACACTTTGATGGCAGTCACGTCACCGATCTATTTAGATCAGACCTCCGACTATTCGTTGGGTGTGGACTGATGCTCATGATATCCAGTGCGTATCAAGATAGGATCCGTTAGTCCTATGTATAGGGCATATGCATCCTCACGTGTTTATGATCTAGTAAATCTATGGCCGTGGTATAACTTCGGAAATCAGTTTCGAGTGTTATTAAGAGATCGTAAATTGAAAGTCAACTATATTATACCGAACTGATTTGACGTTCTCATCTATATCCCAAGTATAATATGGATAGCCTGTGACGGAGGGATTATACGTATGCAATGACCTCAGCTTGCATATTTTAGCGAGATTATCTGTGGTCGTCATAATTCATGAGGGGGTGGATTATGGACACGAAATTGGATTTCGTGACAGATAACCTAAACTTAGAGAGTCACACAATATGAAGTGTACTAGTTGAGCACTTGGGCAACTCGATATGAATAATACGGATTATTCATAATACTTCACCGGATTAAGTGAGTTAATTCGGATCGTTTAATCGGTTAAACGATAACACATGCATTAGGGAATTTTATCTGATAATAATTATTGTGTATTTGTATTTGATACATAATACGATTAGATACACATTAATTATTCGTCAAATGAGATTTTGACACATGCCATTAATATATGTATTTGTTATTTATTGTAAATAAAAATACATATATAATAATAATTATATTAATTGATTATTTGGATATTTAATTATTAAATATTTGAATAATTAATTAATTAAACATTTTTCATTAAATGTTATGAAATATGGTAAGTTATTATTGGTACAAATGGCATGAATTAATTAAACTTAATGTGTCCAATATTGATTGGATAACATAAAGTTTGCTTTATTTAATTAGATTAAATTTTACAAATGGACAAATTTGCCCCCTAAAAGTCGGTCAACATTGATTTTAAAGGGAAAATTTGTTTTCTTCATCACTTTAACTCTCCATTCCCGTGAGCTCCATGAGAAAAATGGGTTTCAACTTTGCTTGGAGAATCCATGAAGAATCAAAGGAAAATTCAAGGAAAATACTAAGGAATTAGAGGATTAAATGTAATCTACCATAACCCTAAGCTTGAAAATTTAGTTCCTTGTTTCTTGAGTTGTTAGAAGGGTTCTAGGGTTCTTTTGATTCTGATTTTTTGGGGCTTTTGTTTGTGGATGATGGAGATGGAAGTTAAATGCATGTGTGAAGTAGTTTTGGAAGTAATTAGTGTAATTATTGTCCAATTTGATCAATTATAGATGAGTTGCTATTCTAGAGTGTTATGAACACTGTTATGGCACCTAGAATTATTATTGGGTTGTTCATATGTGGTGACTTTTGTTGGTGTTTGATTAATTAGATTAATCTTGAATTTTTGGATTTAAAGCATGAAAAATGAGTAATTTTTGGTTCTGGATCAGTTGTGATTAAACTGGAAAGTTTGTGATGCATTTGATGTGTTTTGAACATAATGGATGTATTTTGGGTGTTGGAACAATTGCCGAAAATTGTTTCCGAGTTGAAATAAGCGAAAACGGCCAAAAACGGCGTTACCGGGTAACTTTTGAGTCAATCGGGTGACGACTGCCCAAACAGTGAATCCGTCATTGTTCAGGCAGCCCATGAACTGCCCTAACACTATTGGGGCTGACCTGGGCAGTCCTCATAAGTGTCGGGTGGTCGGTTCGGTCAAAAACATATTTTGCGTCATTTTGGGGAAAAAATATTTTTCGTAAAAGTTTCACGACGTTTCAGATATATTTGTGTCGTTATTTGATATCAAATAAATAGGTTTAGGTGAAATATGAATAAATTATTCATATTAGATTTTGAATAATTTATTCGGTATTTTGAAAAAATTTTAAAATATAATTTCACCGGAACCGCGCTTCTGTTGCGCCCATCGCCCCAAACCCCAACATTTAGTTCTCAAATCAAGCAACCAAATCACATAACACCAAAATAAAGAGAGAAAACGAAATTCTACATCATATGTAATCCACAAGAATAACAAAAAATAATTTTATAAATAATTAGAGATTATCTTAATCTTCAAAATTTCCTTCAATTTGTTTTTGTTGGATTTTCCTCTTTATTTTCTCTCTTGTGTGTTTTGGAAGCATTAGAGAATCTAGGATTTTCTAACAAAAACTAGCAAATGAAAATCATCCATTTTATACTAGGGTGGACGAAATTTGGGGCCATTTTGGTCATTTTTATTTCAAAATTTTATCATACAAATGCTTGATAATTAAGCCTAACAATTGGCTTAATTATTTACCATATGTTACATATAATATATAATAATTACCAACTTTACACTTGTATAAAATACATATATACTTATCCAATTCATTAATTGAATTTGTATTTCTTATACTTTACAAGTGTCAAATGATTATTTGCCAATTAATGTGTATCTAATTTGATTATGTATCAAATACAAATACACATTAAAAATAATCAAAATATCCTGACATGTGTATTTTTGTTTAACGGTTAAACGATTCGAATTAACTCGCTTAATCCAAAAATTTATTATAAATAATATGTATTATTCATAATGTGTTGCTCAAGTGCTCAACGAGTACACTTCATATTGTATGACTCTCTAAGTTCAGGTTTATCCGTCATAAAATCTAATTTTTTGTCCATAATCTACCCGCTCATGAATTATGATGACCACGAATAATCTCGTCGAACTGTACAAGTCGAAGTCTTCACATACATATAGTACATCTGTCACAAAATATCCATATTATACCATAGACATAAATATAAACGTCAAATCTCTTTAAGTATAAAACATATCGAAAACTCATGAATGATATCTATATCTTGTACATGGGACTGACATATCCTCTCCGGATACATCACCGGATATCATGAATACCAGTTTACACCCAATGAACAAGCGAAGTTCTGATCTAAAAAGATCATTGACTTGACTATCATCAAAATATAAATAATAACTCATATATCCACTGTGGTATCTCAAGTCGAAGGACCACATATTCTTCTCGACTCGGAAGATATCATATCTGATTGGGTTTTATTAGGAATTACAAGGTTAGCGCAGCGGAACGAAGAAAAATGATTTCTCCGATTTCAAAATTTTTATTGGAACAATAAAATAAACTTATTAATTTAATTAACCAATACTTAAATTATGAAATTATAACCCAAGAAATCATATTTCTTTTAATTATAAAATTACCCCAAGCTTTTGCAAATTAATTATTTTAGTTTTAAATATGTTAATTACATATTTAATTAATTCCAAATTAATCCCAAAATAAATTTTTTTACAATTTTGCACCAAAACCAGAATATTTTCCAGAATTGCGCCACTGCCCAGAATTTACAAAACAGCCCATAATTTTAATTAATTGCAATTTGGCCCAATTTGTTCAAAACACAACAAAATCAAATCCAATTAATCCCAAATTTTACATGCATCAAATATACATCAAATTAAAGCATATATATGAAAAGCCCCAAATTTGAGTAGGTTAAGAACCTTAATTTCACAAATCACTCAAATTGGGCAATTTACACTAAATTAATAAAATTCAATACTTTAATCTTCAAATTACCACACAATTAATTCTCACCATCATGAAATTAATCAAGAACAATTCTAAACTAATTATGGATGACTAATTAACTCTATAATGGCAACTTTAATTTTCTAATTAATTTATTAAGCTTAATTAAATTAATAAGCAAATAAATTAATTATACATGCATAAACACATCCAACAAGCATCCAATAAATTTAATTACAAACTAAAAGAGTTGAGACACGATCTTAACAACACAATTGAAACTAAGAATTATTGAAACATTTTTCATGTAGGAAGAAATTTGAAAAGAACTTACAAAATCAAGTTTTTGCCTTTGTTTTTCTTTTCATTTATCACCAAATGCTCTCAATTCTCTCTTTGTAATTTTGTTGAAGTTGTCTAAGTATTTCAATGAATCAAAACAACCTTTTCATATATAAAAGGCATACTACCGTTTTTGGCAAGAAAAAAAAAATTATTATTATTAATTTTTTTGTTCAAAAACCATTAGTCCACATATCTACTTTAATAAAGCAACCCTTTAACTTTAATAAAGTCATCAAATATGTGTTCCAATTATAATATGCCATTTCCAAATAAATCATGACAAAAGATATTTAATTTATTAATTAATTTAATTATTTAACAATTAAATAATTAATTAATAAATATAAATATCTTAAATATATGTATTATATTTATATTAAATATCTCAAATACATATATTCATGATATAATTTTAAATATCACAAATTGATATTTAATTAATGTGTATTTAATAATATCAAATATTAAGTACAAATACACATTAATTTGGAAATGACCGTTAGGTCCCGATTGCATGTATTTTTCGTTTAACCATTAAACGAGTTATAAATAATCAGTATTATTTATAACAATTTCCCTAGTGCTCTACGAGTATATTTCATTAGTGAGACTCTTTAGATTCAGACATATCCGTCACGAAATTAAATTTTGTGTCCATAATTCACCCACCTGTAAATTATGACGAACACGGATAAACTCACTGAATCATACAGGTCGAGGTCACTGCATACGTATAATCCATCTGTCACAGGTATCCGGATTAATCCAGAGATATAGATAAAAACGTCAAATCTCTATAGATGTAATCACGTCGACGTTTCTATTAGCAATCCCTCAAATAACACTTAAAACTAATTTCTACAGTGTACTGCGGGCCCATGGATTTAATAGATTGCTAATTCCATAATGAATACTTATGCTCTGTACACAGGGCTGACAGATCCTATCTTGATACACACAAGATACCCTGAGCATCGGTCCACACCCAACGAACATGTGGAGGTCTGATCTAAATAGATCGGTGAAGTGACTGCCATCTAAGTGTGGAGGATAACTCAGATATCCAAAGTGGTATCTCAAGTCAAATAATCACTATGCTCACTCAACCCGAGAAGATTCTTATTGACGTTGGTGTACCATCCATTAAGAATCTTTGGTGAGTCGTTCAGTGTTTATCAGCTATAAACACCTACACGTCTATACGAGTCTCCAAGACTCATGGTTCACTGAGAAATCATCGGAATCCAAGATTCCAATATACGACATGTACCAGTCTCAATGGGTTTACTTTACTGACCAAGTAGTGTAAACCTTGACCGGGAACTGTCTAAGAATGACAACGTCATGATACAACTCAATGTCAGTTGCGACGCTTTTGCAACAGTATCATAACTAATCATTCTAAGGTCGGTTACATCTTTACTATATTAAAGAAGAAGTTATATAAAAGAAACTGTTCATTTTATTCATAATAAAACGTTACATAAGTATTTACAATGAAATACATAATAAATTTGGCGCTCAGAGTACCAACCCTAACAAAATCTCCCAATTGCTCTAATGCCAATATCGATTATATCTAATACCTATCGACTCCACATGTTTATCAAATAACTTCGGAGGTATGGCCTTCGTAAGCGGGTCTGCTATATTATCTTCACTCGGTACCTTGCACATGACAAAATCCCCTCGCGACACAATCTCTCGAATGATGTGGTACTTTCCTTCCACATACTTCGACTTCTGATGCGCCATTGGTTCTTTTACTTGGGAAATGGCTCAGGTATTATCACAGTATAACAAAATCATATTCTCGATACTTGGGACTACTCCCAATTCTGTGATAAAGTTCCTAACCCATACAACTTCCTTTGCAGCTTCAGAAGCTGCAATATATTCTGCCTCTGTGGTGGAATCAACTGTTGACCCCTGTTTGGAACTCTTCCAACAAACTGCACCACCGTTAAGGGTAAACACGAATCCTGATGTAGACTTTCTATCATTAGGATCCGATTGGAAATCGGAATCCGTATACCCATTAACTTGCAGTTCGTTTCCTCCATAAATTATAAACTTATCCTTAGTACCTTTAATATACTTTAGGATATGTTTAATGGCCATCAAATGGTCATTTCCTGGATTGGACTGATATCTGTTTGTCACACTACATGATGCTGCCCAAACACGAAGCATAAGGTTGATTAGACATTCTAATCTTCTCATCTTCTGTTTGCGGACACATCTTCTTCGAAAGATGTAAGCCATGTCTGAACGGTATGTTTGATGTCTTACAGTTACCAAAATTATACCGTTCTAAGATCTTATCTATGTACGTCGATTGGGATAACCCAATAAGCTTCCTTTATCTATCTCTATAAAGTTTTATGCCTAAGACATAAGAAGCTTCACCCAGGTCCTTCATGGAGAAATTCTTACAGAGGTAAGCTTTGACACCTTGCATCATCCCAATATCATTCCCAATGATAAAGATGTCGTCAACATAGAGAATTAAAAATACCACCATACTCCCACTGGCCTTCTGATACACACAAGTTTCTTCTGAATTCTTGAGAAAACCAGACAATTTGATTATCTCGTCGAATCGAAGATTCCAACTTCGTGAAGCCTGTTTAAGTCCATAAATGGACTTCTTTAGCTTGCATACCATGCTCGAGTTATCGCTGGATGAAAAACCCTCCGGCTGTTCCATATAGATTTCTTCATCAAGAAATCCATTTAGAAAAACAGTTTTGACATTCATTTGCCAAATCTCGTAATCATGATATGCGGCAATTGACAATAAAATCCCGATGGACTTTAGCATAACAACTGGAGAAAAAGTTTCATCGTAGTTGACACCAGGTCGCTGCGAGTAACCTTTAGCTACCAGTCGGGCCTTAAAGGTTTCAACCTTTCCATCGGGCCCTCGCTTCCTCTTGAAAATCCATTTACAACCGATAGGAACAATTCCTTCGCGAAGCGAAACCAAGTTCCAAACTTGATTCTCATGCATATAGTCCATCTCGGATTTCATGGAATCTTGCCACTTCACAGAGTCGATGTCTAACATCGATTCTCTATAGGTAAAATGGTCAGTCTCTTCAACTAAGAGAACATCGAGACTCTTTTCTTATATCAAATATAAGCGTTCAGGAGGTCTAGATACCATTTGTGACCTACGGAGTGTGTGTGTTGAAGGTTCTCCATATTCTTGAACTACAGGTTCCTTCATTAGTTCGTTGGTTCCAGGTTGTACTTCATCAAGTTCAACATGTCTATGATCACCACCTTCAGCCAAAAAATATATTTCTAGAAATTTTACGAAGCGAGCTACGAACACATTTCGATGCTCGGTATCATAGAACAAATATCCTTTCATATTTGAAGGATATCCAACAAAGCTAAACTTCTGCCCTCGAGGTAAAAACTTATATTGCTGAGCCATCTTGACATAAGCAGGACACCCCCAAATCTTAATATAACTAAGATTTGGTTTCCTACCGGTCCATATCTTATACGGAGTCGTAGGAACAACATTGGAATAAATCTTGTTCAAAAGATGTGCGGCAGTTAAAAGAGCATAACCTCATATGTAATAGGGTAAATCTGTATAACTCAACATCAATCAGACCATATCTAATAAAGTCTGATTTCTCCTCTTTGACACTCCATTATATTGCGGAGTACCGGGAGGAGTATATTGAGCGAGAATCACATTCTCCTTTAAATAATCAGTGAAATCTCCACTCATATATTCACCACCTCGATCAGATTGAAGGCATTTAAAATATTGACCAGTTTGTTTCTCAACTTCATTTCGGAATTCTTTGAAATTTTCAAAGGTTTCCGATTTATGTCTCATCAAATAGACATAATCGTACCGTGACAGATCATCGGTAAAGATGACGAAGTAAGAAAAACCAATGTGAGCAGTTTTACTTAAGGGACCACATACATCAGAATGTACGAGTTCCAACAAGTCAGAGGCTCAATGTCCAACACCTGAAAATGAGGCTTTGGTCATTTTACCCCGAATACAAGATTCGCAAGTTGGATAAGGTTCATGTTGAGTTTTCTAGGTCAAACCAAGATCATTAAGCATAAAATCATGTGAATACGCAAATTAAAGTAGCGGAAAATACTCACTTTGATCGGCTAAGTGGATGTGTAGACAACAAAAATTTTGCCTCCATCGAAGTTGCTCCAAGCTCATCTCTTTGATGTATGTTGAGCTTCCAAGCTTGATTCTTGAATTCCAAACTCATGGGAAAGATTTCCCTATCACCTTTGTATGATCTCTTTATGTGCTAGCAATGGAGAATTTTGCAACAAAATTACCCCTTGTTCTTCTTGTATCTCTCGGCCAAGCCAAGAAATTAGAAGAGAGAGAGATGGTCACGCCCAAGTGAGAGAGAAGAGAGTGATTTTTTGTTAAAAAATGAAAAAGGTGTTTATGATTTTCCAAAAATCAAAACATATACCAAATCTCCAAAATTTGGTAAATGTCTTTCAACCTTTTAAATAAAATAATGAAATGTGTTTTATAAGTCATCAACAACCCACCAACTTCTATCAACCAAAAGTAGATTAAAGTGACTAGGTGATGTGATTTTTGTGGGCCCCACTTGATTAACGAATTCTCCGTTGCGACGTAATTAAATCAAATTTAATTAAATAATTATGCCTAGTAAAAATACTATTCACGTCGCTAGCGAATTAATTCTAAATTAACTCGTTCGCCCGAATTAAAATCTAATTTTAATTCCGTTATGAAATCTAATTTCATTTAATATATCGAATATATTATTTTATCGATTAATTCCGAATAAATCGTTCTCTCTCTATTAAATTGAATTTTATCCCAGATAAAATTTTTCGTAATTAATCCTATATTAATTTTCTCTCTCTTCCAATTTATCACATATTAATTATGTTCGAGTCATACGTTATCGGTGAATCTTCAGGAAGCGACCCATGAGATCCCTATATATGTTGGCAGTAAATCTGGTCATCGGAGTATCCGAATACGTGCGTACCTAGTACCACGTTCTTACCGATTTACAAGACATGGTTGGCTTCTAGCAAAGCATCTTGCCTACCCAATTCTCCAGAAATATTCTTTTAAGGAATATGTAATCTGTGTCAGGCGTAGTATACGTAGTATTGCGTATTACGATCCAGTATCGAATGTCACATGCTAGGCCTGTGGCTGGAATTGTGTCTGCCCCGTACGAAGCACATATCGGATCTCTGGTAACTAGTCTCTATAATCGGATAAACATGACCTAGTCATATTATCCCGAAGCCTGCAGTACATAAGAGTACTAGTTCCGTATCCTACGTGATCATCATCTTCATATGACTGAAGTGATACTTCCATCTTGACATCACACCCAATACACTACGATTCTCAATATACCCAGAAGAGGCGTACACAGAACCTGTTAAAGCCCTGGACGTACAAAACCAAAGTATATTGATTGCCGCAAGTATTAGCGATGCAAGTCTCAGGTTAAGACCAAATACACCTACCCTGATTCGGATTCCCATAGACACATAGTCATACTACCAATGGGATTCCGAGGGGTCTATCCAGAGCGAAGCTGTTTCCGTACCATCGGTAAACACAACCTCCTATCACACTTTGCATAAGTATCCAATACTTAAATATATGAGAACTATGTCGTTATGCTCCCACAACGCGCACAAGTGCAATACTAATCTATTCCGCATTATCGATGTCCAGTCTCGATAATACTACGACTAGAGATATTTAATGATTGAACCTTGGTGGATTGATACTGTCTCATATCATCTCAATCCGGAACTAATCATAAGGACTTTTATCATTTATATATCCCGGTAATCCAATTACAAATGATAAAAGAGCAATTTCCTTTGTCACATAGTTAATTTGTACAACAACACCATGTTATGTAAAAATAGTGATGATATGAGTCATAATTGTCCAACAGTTTAATTGTGAGATCATGTATCAAACCATTCTTAACCAATTGGGTTAATCGTTTCACGCCTATATGACCTAACCTCATGTGCCAGAGTTCAATATTATTTATATCAGATTGTTTACGTTTATTTAAGGGAATCTCACATACGCCCACTGCAACTGCATCCAGAGAGTCGCCACTCTCGAATCGCAACTGTATCTCCCCAGATTCCAGTCGTCTACTTCCCGTCAGCACCTGCAACGTATTGCAAATGTGAATAGGACAAGCAGAATCCAAAATCCAACCAGATGTCATAGCTTCACAAGCCAAAGAGATATCAATAATAGGAAAAATAAAAATACATGATGTCGATGCTCTTTCCTTCATAAGTTGCGCAAGATAGTCCGGGCAGTTACGTTTCCAGTGCCCGACTTTCTGGCAGTGGTGGCACTTATCTTCAGAAGCTCTCTTGGGCTTTGCCATCTTACCCTGCAGAGGAATATTCAAACCCTTCTTATTCTTTCCTTTAGAATTCTTTCCCTTCGACTTGGATTGGGAAGAAGCGGAAAGTGAAGTGGGTTTCGGAAGGCGAGTCAGAACTCCATTCCTTAAATCTTCCTCTGCTGTGAGAAGCATCCTATGCAACTCACGGTAAGAACAGTGAATCTCATTCATATTGAAGTACATGACGAAATGACGATATGAATCCGGGAGTGAACCGAGAATGACACTACGACCAAGAGTCTCATTGAGAGAGAAATCATGTCGCCTCAGCTGCTCGATCAAATTGATCAAATGAAGCACATGCGGGCTCACAGCCTGCCCCTCATCAAGTTTAGAATGGAACAATTCCATCGAAACTTTATGAACAATGACATGTTCCTGGTTCATGAACGATTCACGAAGTTGTGTCATCATGCTATATGCATCGTGCATCTCATAATAAGTCTTCTAGAGAACTCAAGATGAATGATTTAACCCTTAAATCATCATCTTTCCATCGCTGGAAAGTCTCACGTTCTTCAGGTAATGCATCGGGTGATATAGCAAGCGGTAATGTACCTTCTAAAATATACCTCAGTTTCTCGGAATTGAGGATAATCCTCAAGTCCATATCCCAATCCGCAAAGTTTTCTGCGCCTTTCAGTTTGTTCGTATCAAGCATATGTGCAAAAGGATTGGTTGGAGGTGCCGCCATCGCAAATCTATCAAATAGACAGCGAATCAACGGTAAACATATAAGCAAATAAAAGATTATAACAGTTTCATAATATATCATAAATCATTAACTAAATCATGGATTTTTAATCTAAAAATACCCTTCCCACTATTTTATACAATACTGTAATCCCCAAACAGAATACAAAACATGCGATAATCAAATAATAACATAATAGTGAAAGGTGGACCCCATGAATACATTTCAACTCACAGCTTTGGCACGTTCTCGCCTACGTATATTCATTTAGGTAGACAACACATTGTCGATCACTCAATAGTGACTCATGGGTTTTCGGTTCTGGTCGTTTCTCGTTGTGACAGCTTTGGCACGTTCACAAGGAGGCGTACCAAGGTCAAACTTGTCAATGATGAATTCAAGATACTTACGTAACCCTGACAGCTTTGGCACGTTCAGGATTGCGCTTTCGCTTGAATTCACCTACTATCAAATATATCTGGTACAGATAAATTTCTACCGGCCATATCCTCACAGCTTTGGCACGTTCTCGAATATAGTTGTAGAAAATTTACCGATAAGCGGTATTGACAAGACGAGCCGATTAATATGCATCAAATACATATTAAATTATAAACCTTATTTTAAATATGGATTTTCCGCTAAAGATGTTTTAATTTATTTAATCAAATTAAATAAATATAAGCATGCATTAAAGTCAATATTGAATTTTCAAGGCATAATTATATATCGGGGTTCCAGAATCAGACTCGCTCTGATACCATTTTTGATAGGGTTTTATTAGGAATTACAAGGTTAGCGCAGCGGAACGCGGAAAAATGATTTCTCTGATTTCAAAAATTTTTCTTGGAACAATTAAATAAACTTATTTATTTAATTAACCAATACTTAAATTATGAAATTATAACCCAAGAAATCATATTTCTTTTAATTACTACCCCAAACATTTGTAAATTAATTATTTTATTTTTAAATATGTCAATTACATATTTAATTAATTCCAAATTAATCCCAAAATAATTTTTTTACAATTTTGCAACAAAACCAGAATATTTTCCAGAATTGCCACTGCCCAAAATTTACAAACAGCCCAGAATTTTAATTAATTGCAATTTGGCCCAATTTGTTCAAAACACATCAAGATCAAATCCAATTAATCCCAAATTTTACATGCATCAAATATACATCAAATTAAAGCATATATATATATATATATATATATTATATATAATATATATATATATATATATATATATAATATATATATATATATATTATATATATATATATATATATATATTATATATATATATATATATAAAGCCCCAAATTTGAGTGGGTTAAGAATCCTAATTTCACAAATCACTCAAATTGGGCAATTTACACTAAATTAATAAAATTCAATACTTTAATCTTCAAATTACCACCCAATTAATTCTCACCATCATGAAATTAATCAAGAATAATTCTAGGCTAATTATGGATGGCTAATTAACTCTAGAATGACAACTTTAATTTTCTAATTAATTTATTAAGCTTAATTACATTAATAAGCAAATAAATTATTTATACATGCATAAACACATCCAACAAGCATCCAACAAATTTAATTACAAACTAAAAGAGTAGAGGCATGATCTTAACAACACAATTGAAACTAAGAATTATTGAAACATTTTTCATGTAGGAAGAAATGTGAAAAAAACTTACAAAATCAAGCTTTTGCCTTTGTTTTTCTTTTCCTTTCTCACCAAATGCTCTCAATTCTCTCTTTGAAATTTTGTTGAAGTTGTCTAAGTAGGTCAATGAATCAAAACAACCTTTTGATATACAAAAGGCACACTGCCGTTTTTGGCA
Organism: Zanthoxylum bungeanum; assembly: GCA_019454045.1. Lineage (NCBI taxonomy): Eukaryota > Viridiplantae > Streptophyta > Magnoliopsida > Sapindales > Rutaceae > Zanthoxylum > Zanthoxylum bungeanum. The sequence continues at coordinate 67,552 of SKCR01015504.1, forward strand.
AGAAAAAAATTAACAATTATTAATTTTTTTGTTCAAAAACCATTAGTCCACATATCTACTTTAATAAAGCAACCCTTTAATTTTAATAAAGTCATCAAATATGTGTTCCAATTATAATATGCCATTTCCAAACAAATCATGACAAAAGATATTTAATTTATTAATTAATTTAATTATTTAACAATTAAATAATTAATTAATAAATATAAATATCTTAAATATATGTATTATATTTACATTAAATATCTCAAATACATATATTCATGATATAATTTTAAATATCACAAATTGATATTTAATTAATGTGTATTTAATAATATCAAATATTAAATACAAATACACATTAATTCGGAAATGACCGTTAGGTCCCGATTGCATGTATTTTTCGTTTAACCATTAAACGAGTTATAAAGAATCAGTATTATTTATAACAGTTTCCCTAGTGCTCTACGAGTATATTTCATTAGTGAGATTCTCTAGATTCAGACATATCCGTCACGAAATTAAATTTCGTATCCATAATTCACCCACCCGTAAATTATGACAAACACAGATAAACTCACTGAATCATACAGGTCGAGGTCACTGCATACGTATAATCCATCTGTCACAGGTATCCGGATTAATCCAGAGATATGGATAAAAACGTCAAATCTCTATAGATGTAATCACGTCGACGTTTCTATTAGCAATCCCTCAAATAACACTTAGAACTAATTTCTACAGTGTACCATGGGCCCATAGATTTAACAGATTGTTAATTCCATATTGAATACTTATGCTCTGTAGACAGAGATGACAGATTCTATCTTGATACACACATGATATCCTGAGTATCGGTCCACACCCAACGAACAAGCGGAGGTATGATCTAAATAGATCGGTGATGTGACTGTCATCTAAGTGTGGAGGATAACTCAGATATCCACAGTGGTATCCCAAGTCAAAGAATCACTATGCTCACTCAACCCGAGAAGATTCTTATTGACGTTGGTGTACCATCCATTAAGAATCTTCGGTGAGTCGTTCAGTGTTTATCCGCTATAAACACCTACACGTCTATACAAGTCTCCAAGACTCATGGTTCACTGAGAAATCATCGGAATCCAAGATTCCAATATACGACATGTACCAGTCTCAACGAGTTTACTTTACTGACCAAGTAATGTAAACCTTGACCGGGAACTGTCTAAGAATGACAACGTCATGATACAACTCAATGTCAGTTGCGACGCTTTTGCAACAGTATCATAACTAATCATTCTAAGGTCGGTTACGTCATTACCATATTAAAGAAGAAGTTATATAAAAGAAACTGTTCATTTTATTCATAATAAAACGTTACATAAGTATTTAAAAGGAAATACATAATAAAATTGGTGCTCAGAGCACCAACCCTAACACTATCAACGTTGGTGTACCATCTATTAGGAATTTTCGGTGATTCATTCAGTATTCATTCACCATGAATACCTACATGTATATACGAGTCTCCCGAGACTCATGGTCCATTGAGATAAACCATCAAGAATCATAAATTCCAATATACGACATGTACTGGTCTCTACAGATTTACTTACTAACCAAGAATGTAAACTTTGACTTGAAACAGTTTAAGAATGATATTGTTATGGAATAACTCAATATTAGTTGTGACATTTTTGCAACTATATCGTAACTAATCATTTTAAGGTCTTTTAATGTCTTTTACGTCTTTACAAGGAAATACAATAAAAAATGGCACGACGAGCATCAACTCCAACATTTCCTCTCACTTGCTCTAGTTCCAATTTTGATTGTATCTAATACCCATATTCTCCATATGGCTATCAAATAACTTAGGAGGTATACCCTTGGTAAGTGGGTTCGCCACGTTGTCCTCGCTAAATATCTTACATATGACAACATTTCCTCGTGACACAATCTTTCATAAACAAATAACACCTAAAACAAAACGATCTCTGCAAACTTGGTAAGAAATTTCAGCTTTCGGATTTTGAAATCCAGCTGACGATCAACTTCTTCAAATCATGTTTTACTATATCATATATTCAGATATTATTATATCATGATGATTTATATGTAATCAATTCAATGAGGTTCCAATAAAATGAGGACTAAGGAAAAAAAGATAAAAAAAAAACAACGAATTCTTAGACATTATAAGATAAAAAACATTACATTGGAATGTCTTTTTCTTAAATTTTTTAGCATAGTATTCATTTTATAGTATGCACTGGAAAAAGTATTCAATTTTAGCATAGTATGCATAGTATTCATAAAATGAGGAATAAATGAGGTTTCGATAAAGACGTTATCATTTAAAAAAGTCATTTAGAGTCGGGAAATTCATATTTTTCTATCTTCTTCTTTACTACATATTTTAATAAAATGAGGATATCTTTATTGAAACCACAGTGTGTGTAGAGATTGCATTTCAAAGAGAGAGCTCGTGCACATGGAAATTGAGATTCTCCATCAGGCATCAGTGTAAACTGCTAAAATCTTGAACCCCATTGTGGCTTTGCTTTATTTATTTCTTCTAAAATCTTGAACAATCACCCAGCAAACATGAATTCATATTGAATACAAATATAAAATAAATTATAATTAAGATTCTGGATAGAGGTGGCTGCACAATCAAAACAAGCTATTGAAATATAACTATCCAGATTACAACAAGTTCTTCGCACTCTCAGGATCTTTCAAGTTGCTCGGTTAATGCAACATTACATGGATACTAAATAAAATGTTTTGAATGATCCTTGATGATTTATTTCAGTACTGAATCTAGATATATATATGTAGCCAGCTTACAGGCCTAAGGAAAGCTGACGCTGGGTTCCCAATCTTCTTTTCCTAAGACGCTCGGCAATGATGAAGGCTAGCTCAAGAGATTGAGAAGCATTGAGCCTTGGGTCACAGTGTGTGTGATAGCGTGAGCTGAGATCATCAAAGGTCACTGTTCGAGATCCTCCAATGCATTCAGTCACATTCTGGCCAGTCATCTCTAGATGGATACCTCCAGGAAGGCTTCCTTCTTGCTCATGCACGTCAAAGAAAGCTCGCACCTCAGCCTGCAGACAAAGAGGCAAAAGCTCTATGATTACTGAATTCAATGTTCAAGCCACCAAATGGACAGAGAAAGAAACGAATCAAACTATACCAAAATTGCGTCAAATGGACGAGTTTTGAGTCCACAGGGTGCCTTAATAGTGTTTCCATGCATTGGATCACAAACCCAAGTGACAATTTGCCCTGCCCTTCGTACTGCCCTTATCAGATGAGGAAGCTTGACTCTCATGTTTTCAGCACCCATTCTGCAAATAATTGTTATTCTTCCTGCCTTGTTATGTGGGTTTAGGATTTCAACAAGTTTGACTAGCTCATTTGAATCCATTTTGTTGCTAACCTGAAACACACGTTTTGTTTCAGTCACTTCTGTTGATGCACAAGCTAAGACATCAAGTCTTTAAGATTCCACATACATGAATATACAAACAATATAAAAAAAAATTAATGTCCGAAACTTCCAAACACACTATAATTGTAGCTGTATTTGAGGAAACTAAAACAAGCATGGACCAACCAAGGAACTTGAGAACGAGTCCAACAGCAGTGATATGAATGATTTTACAGTCAGAAAAGTTACACCGCCGGGTTTCAGTTTGATGCAGAGAGTAGAATGTATGGCCAAGTTATAAAATGAACTTTGATCAAGAGATTTGGGACAAAAATCAAAATAGTAAGAAGCAAGAGTTATAGGGAAAAATGTGAATTGCAGGATTATGTGAAAAACGATGGCATAACTTATACAAGGATGAAAGTCTGAAGAATGCACTAAGAAAGGAATGCCATTCATAGTAAAATTTTTGTTCCATGAACGGATTATATTCCTATCCTCTGCGTATGTGGAAAAATAACATGCACTGAAAAAGCCTACAAATTTGTCAGGTAAAGTAATGTAGAGTACACATAACACAGAGATCTTGAGTTGAAATACCTTGATGCCAAGAGGGTTGGCAATTCCTCTGAGGAACTCCACATGAGCACCATCCAGCTGCCGGGTACGCTCCCCAACCCAAAGCATGTGTGCAGAGCAGTCATAGTACAGGCCAGAAGTTGAATCCTCTCTTGTTAGTGATTGCTCATAAGGTAAAAGCAAGCATTCATGAGATGTCCAAAATTCAGTTGATGTCATGACAGGATGATCAAGTGTTAGTCCTGCAGCAGCCATGAATCCTAAGGCTTCATCAACGCGGCGAGCCAGTTCCTGGTACCTGTGGAGAAACCCAACAACACAAATGTCAAACATTTACACAACAACCAAGAATTCAGCTCAAGCCCTACAAATTCACTTTCCAAGTGAAATTATAAATACAATTGAGTCCAAAACTTTCAAGGGAGTATCTTGAAAAACAGAGAAATGTTTTGTTGTCTAACTAGGACATTGAGAATTTTCCTGTGACCACTGATGCTGCATGGTTACACAAACTTTAATTTGCTGCTACTATATTCTTTCTCCTTCTTGAAGTGCTACAAATTCTAAATTAGACGCAACAATGAAACTAAAAAGACCGACTCAAAGCAAGTTTAAATTTGCAATACCTATCTCCCTGCTCACTGTGCACAGCAAAATCAAGATTCCACTGAGTAACCCTCTGCATTGCGGCATAACCTCCAGTTGCGAAGGATCTAAGAAGGTTTAGAGTCGCTGCAGATTGGCAGTAAGCCCTAATCATCCTTTCAGGGTCTGGAACTCTTGATTTCTCATCAAAAGCATCACCATTTATGTTGTCTCCTTTGTAAATTGGCAACTTCACTCCATTCTTCTCCTCAAATAGAGTTGATCTGGGCTTTGCAAATTGACCCGCCATTCTTCCCACCTAAATTAAGCAAATTCCATTATACCTCATAGAATTTACGTAAATTAAAAAAAAAAAAAAACAACACTAGAAATTATAAAACTCTCAATTCCAATTTATGTGCCATTGCATCAAAAACAGGATACTATGTAAACCCAGCAACCACAATCATTGAAGCTTGAAGGTCACCATCTAATATAAACTTCAGAACAATCCATTTGAAAATTACATTTTGCCCTTTAAATTAAAATTCTCACTACACCACTTCTGTACAGATAATGAAATACAATGCTAAGTCCAAGTTAAATAATCAAAAACCACAAATAAAAATCACCCCATAATCATTAACCACACGCAAAGTACTCAAAAACTACCCCCCAAAAAAATGAAAACAAAAATGTTACCTTAATGATAGGCATTTGGCCACCAAACATAAGCACAACACCCATCTGCAACAACACTCTAAAAGTGTCCCTAATATTATTAGCATTGAACTCCTTGAAACTCTCAGCACAGTCACCGCCCTGAAGCAAGAAAGCATTTCCCATGGCAGCCTCTGCGAGTCTCTCCTCAAGACTCCTCGCTTCACCTGCAAAAACAAGCGGAGGAAAATCCTCCAGAGTCTTCAATACAGTCTCCACTTTAGCTTCATCTGGGTACTCAGGAAGCTGCAGGGCTTTCTTGGTCTTCCAGCTCTCCACTGTCCATTTCCCGGACGCTGGCGCTGGTGAAGATGACGATGATGATGATGGTTCTTTGACAGCAACTGAGTTGTTCTTGGTGGGTTCTGCTGCATGGACGGCTGTGATCGGTTGTACTAAAGATCTTGGCTTGGTGGGGTGTAGAGAGAAAGTTGGCTGGTGTGGCTTAGCAATAAGAGTAGTGTGAGTGTTGGCATAGAGAGACTTTGATGAAGCATTTGAGAGAGCCATTGGGGTTATATCTTTGTTTGTTTTCTCTCTCTAGATTCTTTGGAAGAGTGAGTTAACAAAGCTTTGTTTGTGTGGAGTTGATGAATGAAATTTTTTTGGTTGGGGGGGTTTTTATAGGATTTTGAAATTAGAAGACAGTTGTGTGGTTGGTAGACTTCAATAGTCAATCGGCAAGTTAGTTAGAAAAATGGGGGATAACGGTATTTTAGTAAATGTGAATGGGAAAGGGACAAGTCACGTGGGGGATGGGGGTATTTTCGGAATTCTATTTTTAGTATAGGCCCGTTGAGGAAGGGTAGTTGGGGAAAAGTATGGGACAGTAAAAGTACATCTAATTGATTTTTCACCAACCGGTGGCGCCACTCGTATAAGTAATTTTGGGGTGTTCAGAGACGGATACGTTGGATTTTTTTAAATTTTGTGAGATTCGATCGGATCGGGTTATATGGATCAGAAAATGTAGGTCAGATTATGTGGAGGTGAAACTGATCGGGTTGGGTTGGTAAAAAAAATAATTTTTTAAATAAATTAATTATTTTGAAATATAAATATAATTATTTCATGTCCCGAAAATTATCATATATATAAAATTTCAAGACAACAAAAGTAATAAATAAATGAAATAATAGTAAAAATTTTAAAAAATAATAATTTTTTTAGAAAAATAATAAATTTTTAGAAAAATAATAAAAATATTATATGATCGGATCGGGTATTAATATCAAACCCTTGATCCAATCAACAATTTCGGATCGGTCAGGTTAACCCGAAAAATCACTAATTTCTTTTGATATCCGCATGGATCGGGTAGAATCGAATCGCGAATTGACCTGAATATTTGAACACCCCTAAATAATTCATCACCAATCCAAACTTTCATGGGGTCTTGTCAACAATTGTGGATTCTTGTTATTAATAAATTATTTAATAATATAATGTATTTTATTATTTTCATAAAATTAATTTTGTATTTTTTTTATTTCAATTACAATTGTGGTTCGACTCTTCAATCCCACTTGTTAAATGCGTAAAAAACTTTACGACTTAACAAATGATTTAAAATTTGATTATCAGATCATAAATTCGAATCCATGAATATATTTTTTTATAAAAATTTGTGGTAGTAAAAAATTTTAGGAAAGAATTTCTAATATTCCAAAAATTTTAATTAGACATTATTTGCTAAAAAGCTCGTGCACATTATATATATATTTATATTCAAATCATTCAAAGCCTTGTCGGCGCCAGATTTAAGATATTTTATACTGTATAATACAAACAATACACAAGGTCCTAGTTTCCTGTGCTTCCCATGTGATGATATTCGATTATATATTATTGATGAACTAAAAGATAATATCGGTTTTGATAATTGAACTGCAACTTTTAGGCTTTTTGTCACTTGGGTCCCCATCCTCAATTCCATCCAACTAGACCCAGTCGCAGTTCTGGTTTGGAACCGACATCGAAATTGAATCAAAATCGGCCGATTTTGGTTCCAACTGGTTCAGTTAGGGTTCCACCCTAATCGAAACATACAGAACTGAACGGTTCCATCGGTTCGAACCAGAATCATTGGAATCGTCCAGTTCCAAGAGGTTCTGCGGTTCCAACCCAACAGTAGTAGTCGTTGAGCTGCAGCAGGGAGCAACGACTCCCTGCTGCTTTGAAAAATAATTTTTCATTTTTGTAAAAGTAAAATATTAAATGTATATGTAATTACTAAATTACTCTTAATAACATTAATAAAACGGCTAATTTTAGGGGCAATTTATGTATAATAAAATAATCCAAAAATGTATAAATATGGTTCATTCTTTATTTTTTTTCAACGCATCAATTCTCAATTTCTTTAATTCTCTTATTCTGAATTCTCTCATTTTCAATTTCTCATATTGATTTAGTTTTGTAATCCTTCAATAATAACAAAAAATGACATGCTCATCTGAGAACACCATATCCAACATGCCAATCTGATAGAGCGGTCAAAGTATCGATACACGGAGAAAAGAAGTTAAGTCTCGATTTTCAGATATTTTCAAAATTCATTTTCATTTAGTCGGGACTGAAAATGAAGGTCCAAAAGCAATATGCAACTATTGTGGTGTATCTTACGAATTTACTGGCGGCTCTGACAATATGAACAAGCACTTGGATAGACATCATGTTGCTGAAATTGGACTTGATACAACACAAACTCAAATAGGCAGGTACACCTCATCTAGTAGAGGTATGAGTTCTTTAGATTTATTTAAATATTCTGATACTAAAAATAGAGAAGAATTTACTAAATTTACTAGTATGGTATATCTTTCTTTAAGTTTTGGTAAAAAAAAAATTTATTTTTACTAATTATATTCGAAATGCTTTAAATCCTGCTGCCTTTTACAACAAAATGAAAAAAAATTGAATTATACAAAGATGATAAAATTATTTTAAATGAAATATTAAAAGATATCAAAAGTTGTCTATTTGTTCTGATATTTGGAGTGACCATTGAAAAATACACTCATACATGAGTGTGACTTGTCATTGGATTGATGTATCATGGGACATTCAAAAAACGACTTATTGCATTTAGAGTTTTTGATGAGCAACATACTGCACAAAATATTTACAGAATGATTAAAGTAATTTTGATGAATATAGTTTATTAGGTAAAATTTTAACAATTGGTTTTGACAATGCATATACAAATACTGCATCAATTAAAGATTTAAAAAAAATATATCAACGAAATTTGGGGGTCGATTTTTTCATATTCATTGTATATGCCATGTCCTTAATTTATGTGTTCAAGATGGTCTGATTTTTAGAACATTACATTGATCCTATTAAGATTGCACTTAATTGTATTTGGTCATATTCTCAAGTCATGAGAGAATGGGCCAAGCTTTGTAAATTAAATGGTGTTAAATCAGTAATTTTTTCACGAGATATTCCAACTCATTGGAATTCAACTTATTTTCTTTTAGCTCCAGCTTTTCAATATAAGGATGTATTATGTAATTTTTTTCCCAACATGTTCAACATATAATATTTTTTTCCTAGTCAATGAGATATTTGTGAAAAAAATTTAGAACTTGTAAAGTTTTTAATAGTGCTATAAATATTTTTAATAGAGTTTATTATCCTACAATAAATTTATTTCTTGTTGAATGTTTGAATATTGTTGGTACTCTATATGAGAATGCTGAAAGTTCTAATGTTAATGATATTGTTTTAATTGAAGCTATTGCTATTATAAAGAGAAAATAGTTGATTTATTTTAAAGACATTTCATTATTTTTTTATTATCATAGTTTTTTTTATCATAGATTTAAATTAGAAAGTTTAAATAGTGGCTTACAAACTTACTAAGCATTTTAGGAATATATGATGAAGTTAATTTTAGAAAAATAATAGATGGAATAAAAATTGATTTAATAGATTGATTTAATGATTATATTAATAGATATAACTTGCAATCATCAGGACAATCTAATAGCGAACCCGTAATACATTCAAGACTTAACGTAAGTGATCGTTGGTTACTCCAACAAAATAAAAAAAAGGGGATAGCATGACTTAGATAATTATTTATATATCAATTTCAAGTTTCTTTCTGAAAAGTTTAGTAAGTAAAAATTTTCAAGTGCTTTTCTGGTGGAACCGACATCAAAATATCTATCATGTTTTATCAATTATTACTAAAGAGGTGCTGGCAACACCTGTTTTCACCGTAGCGGTTGAACTAGCCTTCAGCTTAGGAGGTAATATTTTAGAAGTGAGACATTCTTTATTACATCTAAGCATTTTAGAAGCAACAACATGTGTGGATGATTGGACCCGAGCTAATCTGAGGCAAGAAGAAGATGCTCCCGATGACTTTGAAGACTTGTTCCACAATGCATCTGTAAGTACAAGTGGAACTTGAGCTGAATGATCAACAATAGTCACAGATAATAATGATGATTGATGAGTAAATAATTATAAATTTGTAATGGGGAACTGTAACGACCGGTAGTTACTATTACTTCATACAGTGGTACTATTGGGTACGGAATGAGGACACATAAAATAAATTATGTAGAAACCCAAATATACTCATGGAACGAATTTAGAGACAATCGGCAAATCCCTCGAAGTCTCGGGACGAAACTGTACGATGTGTCCCTTTGTACAGCCCGTGGTATTTTGGGCATAACTTTTTCATATGAACTTTGATTTTTATGAATAATATATCTTCGGAAAGCTAAGATCGAGGCCTAAAACTTCCGTATTGAATATTTTTCCAAATTCAGAACAGACACTAGTCAAAAATGTAAGTCAAAATTTAGGGTGAATAGTAATTTCGGGGTCAAAATGGAATAGTCTCAATTTTCTTCAATTTTCTACATTCTTCCACAAGTTTCTAAATAAATTTTGGGTCCACTATATAAGGGACTACTATTCCCTATTTTTCAAGAATTAAAAAACGTAAATGAAGAAAAAAAACAAAGAAAAGAAGGGGAAAACCGAGAGAAATGAAGGAAGAAGGGGAGAAGAAGAAGAAGAAGAGAAAAGAAGAAGAAGAAGAAGAAGAAGAAGAAGAGAAAAAGAAGGAAAGTAGGAAGATGAAGATCATTGCAAGCATTGGAAGCTTTGGAGGAGTTGGGAATCAAATGAAAGAGGTAAGAAACCACTTGACCCATTTTTTTTTTTTTTTTTTTAAGTTTTTAGTTTTGATGATTAGAATAGGTTCATGGACTTGGTAGTGATGATAAGTTAGTAGTTTATAATGTGTGAAATTCTTGTGAATTGTTGGATTGTGCATTGGAAGTAGTATGGAAGTTGATTTTAATGTGCATTATTCCAACTTTAAAGGAAAGCCTAAGTGTTGAGTTAGTAAAGATTATAAGTTTAGAAGTGTTGGGTTTCTAAGATGTCCCAATATCAATTTAAGCAATGAAATCATGTGAATGCAATAAGAAATATGGCGGAAACATACTTACAAAGATCGGATTTTGGATGTGTTGATAACAAAATTTTGTCTTTGAGAGAGTCTCCAAGCTTCCTATTTGAAGTAGAAATCCAAGCTCCAAGCTTAATGTTGATTCCAAGCTCAATGGGAAAGGTTTCCCTATCACCTTATATGATTCTTTGAATTTGCTAGCAACTAGAAAATTTTGCAACAAAATTTTCTTCTTCTTCCTCCTTGTTTCGGCCAAGCCAAGTTTTGGAGAGAAAATGGAGAGTTGGGCGTGAATGGGAGAAGAGAGAGGAAGTGTGAGTAAGTTGTATTTTATTTTCAAAAAATCAAATGATATATCAAACATTTGGTAATTGTGATTCACATCTAATCACACTTGTGTGTTTTACAAGTCTTCACTAACTTCCATCACAATAAAGTGAACAAAGTGACAAGTGATGTGTGACTTGTGATGTGACATGTGGGCCCCACTTGATTCAAAATCCGAGTGGGCCTGCAACACATCCCGGGCTCGGGTTCACTAATTTCGAATTAACGAATTTTCCGTTGCGACGTAATTAAATCAAATTTAATTAAATAATTATGCCTAGCAAAATTACTATTCACGTCGCTCGCGAATTAATTCTAAATTAATTCGTTTGCTCGAATTAAAATCCAATTTTAATTCCGCGTCGAAATCTAATTTCGTTTAATATATCGAATATATTATTTATCGATTAATTCCGAATTAATCGTTCTCTCTCTTCAAATAGTATTTTATCCTAGATAAAATCTCTTCATAATTAATCATAGATTAATTATGTTCGAATCATACGTCATTGGTGAATCTTCGGGAAGCGACCCATGAGATCCCTGGATATGTTGGCAGTAAATACGGTCGTCGGACTATCCGAATACGTACGTACCTCGTACTACGTTTTTACCGATTTACGAGACATGGTTGGCTTCTAGCAAACACCGTGCCTACCCAATTCTCCAGAAATATTCTTAAAGGAATATTTAATCTATGTCAGACGTAGTATACGTAGTATTGCATATTTCGATCCAGTATCGGATGTCACATGCAAGGCCTGAGGCTGGAATAGTGTCTACCTCGTACGAAGCATATATCGGATCACAAGCAACTAGTCTCTTTAATCGGGTAATCATGACCTTGTTATATTATCCCGATGGTTGCAACACATTAGAACACCAATTATGTATCCCTGTGTGATCATCATCTCCATATGACTGAAGTGATACTTCCGTCTTGACATCACATCCAATACACTACAATTCTCAATAAACCCAGAAGAGGCGTACACAGAACCTGTTAAAGTCCCGGACGACCAAAACCAAAGCGTATTGATTGTCGCAAGTACTAGCGATGCAAGTCTTAGGTTAAGACCAAATACACCTACCCTGATTCGGATTCCCATAGACACATAGTCATACTATCAATGGGATTCCGATGGGTCTATCCAGAGCGAAACTATTTCCTTACCATCGGTAAACACAACCTCCTATCACACTTGCATAATTATCCAATACTTAAATATATGAGAACTATACTGTTACGCTTCCATAACACGCACAAGTGCAATACTAGTCTATTCCGCATTATCGATGTCCAGTCTCGATAATACTACGACTAGGGATATTTAATGATTAAACCGTTATGGATTGATACTGTCTCATATCTTGTAATCCGGAACTAATCATAAGGACTTTTATCATTTATATATTAAAGTAATCAAATTACAAAATGATAAAATACAATTTCCATTGTCACATAGTTAATTTGTACAAAAACCAAAATGTCTTTTACAAATAGTGACGCTATGGGTCATAATTGTCTAACAATCTCCCACTTGGCCTATAGCTAGTCACTCAAGCATCTAATACCTGAACTATGTACATATCGCTCAAACTTTTGCTGAGAAATAGCTTTCGTCAGCGGATCTGTAATTTTGTCCTCTGATGCGACCTTTCTCGATCTTCACATCGCCACGATGTATAATCTCACGAATCAGATGGAAACGTCGAAGAACATGATTCTCCCAGATCCTTCATGGAGAATTTTAATGAAAGCCAAGCTTTCACCGATGTTAACATGGGAATGTCATTGCCAATAAGCAATACATCATCAACGCAAAGGACAATGAATGTCAGTGCGCTCCCACTAACCTTCTTATATACACAAGGATCATCCTCGTTTTGAACGAAATCATATTCTTTTATGATCTCATCAAAATATTGGTTCCAAGAATGCGATGCTTGCTTAAATCCATAAATGGATCGATTTAACTTACAAACATTGTTTGCAAATGTTGGTACGACAAAACCGTCAGGCTGTTGCATATAAACATCCTCCAAAAGGTTTCCGTTAAGGAAAACGGTTTTGACGTCCATCTTTCATATCTCGTAATCGAAATATGCAGCTATAGCAAGCATTATCCTAATGGATTTAATCATGGCAACGGGTGAAAAATTTTCGTCGTAAACGACACCATGTCGTTGACGATACCCTTTCGCTATAAGCCTAGCTTTGTACGTTTGTACGTTGCCATCCATGTCGGTCTTCTTTTTGAAGACCCATTTGCAACCAATAGGCTTTACGCCTTCTGGTGTATTAACCAGTGTCCAAACTTGGTTGGTGTACATGGAATCCATTTCGAACTTCATGGCCTCTTGCCATAAAACGGAATCGATATCTTGTATCGCTTCCTCATACGTAGCCGGCTTGTTATCCTCAATAAGATTAATATCCACATGAGGTGAGATTAGAAACCCATACCTCTCAGGTTGTTTTCTGACTCTCTCTGACCTACGAGGTTCTTGTGTATTCGAAGATTGTGGTACAGTTTCATCCCTGATGAACTGTTGATGTTCTGTTAAGGATTCTATGCAATGAATAGTATCACTCCGATTTTCATCGAGTTCTACTTTCCTCCCACTTACCACTGCATTTAGGAATTCATTCTCAAGGAAAACCGCATGTAGAGCAACAAATACCTTTTCTCTTGTGGGTGATAGACGTAATATCCTTTGGTTTCCTTAGGATATCTTACAAATATGCATTTATCCGATTTGGGTTCAAGTTTGGTACCTTCCAAACGTTTGACGTATGCCCAGCAACCCCAAATCTTCAGGAATGAGAAACCCGGTTTCTTTCATGTCCATATCTCATACGGAGTCTGTTGAACAGACTTTGACGGAACCTTATTCAAAATAAGTATTGCACTGTTCAATGCATATACCCAGAAGGAAATATGTAGCTCTATGTGACTCATCATAGACCTTACCATATCCAACAAAGTTCGGTTTCTCCGTTCAGATACATCGTTTAATTGCGGTGTTCCGGGAGGAGTCCATTGTGAAAAAATACCATATTCTTTCCAGTAATCAAGAAACTCATTGCTTAAGTATTCGCCACCACGGTCCGACCGTAATGTCTTAATACTTTTGCCGGTCTGTTTTTCTACTTCGTGTCGAAACTCTTTGAATTTCTCAAAGGTTTCCGACTTGTGTCTCATAAGATACACATAACCATAACGCGATGCATCATCCGTAAAGGTTACAAAGTATTCATATCCACCTCTAGCCTGGCTACACATGGGCCCACAAATGTCACTATGAACAAGGGCTAACAGTTCGGTGGCGCGTGCACCTTTACCGCTAAAAGGTGTTTTAGGCATTTTGCCTAATAAGCAAGATTCACAGACGTCATATGAATTAGGATCAAATCCATCCAAGTACCCACTCTTCGAAAGTGTGGATATTCGTGTCTTGTTTATGTGTCCCAGATGATAGTGCCACATATAAGTTTCATCTTTGTTACTTACTTTAAGCCTTTTATTTGTTACATTATATGTTTGAGATTGATTCATATTCAAAATATAAAGACCATTATTTACATCAGCAGTGCAAATTTCCATATCATTTTTATACATAAAACACCAAGTGTTTCTAAATACAAAAGTATACCCACATTGGGCTAACATAGATACATAAATAATATTCCTAGTCAAAATAGGTACATAATAACAGTCTGTAAGTTTAAGTACATGCCCCGAGGGCAGTTCCAAAACAAAAGTGCCAACGGCCAAAATGGCGACTCGTGTCCCATTTCCAACGCGGAGGTCAATCTCTCATGAGGCCAGTCTCCTGCTAATCTGCAGATCCTGCACATCAGTACATATATGAGTACCACAACCATAATCAAAAATCCAATTTTTAAAACTAGTAGTAGACATGTTTATTTCTATAACAAACATACCTGAAACCGGTGCCTTGTCCGCTTTGATTTCCTTCATGTGTGCTTTGTACTCGCAGCAGTCACGCTTCCAGTGACCCCGCTTGTCGCACTGCAGACATACATCTTGGGATTTGTCCTTGCCCTTCCCAGAAGGTTTTGACGATTTGGCCTTGCCTTTCTTTTTCTTCTTCTTCTTTACACCTCCAGTCGCATTGGGCCAAGCCCTCGGAGTCTGAGATGTTGAAGCAAAGTGCATCTCGTGCTTCTTGCCCTTTTAAAGCTTTTTTTCTGCTTCACACAGAGTGGACATCAACTCTCAAAGAGTTTTTTCTTGGTTCATCATATTGTAGTTCATGATGAACCCACTCTAAGTGTCGGGGAGAGACTGTAATATCAAATCTATTGAAGTCTCAGCCTCGAAGACGATGCCCATCTGTTCGCGCTGCTCAATGTCAGCAATCATCTGTGACATATGGTGCTCAACAGACGCACCCTTTGACATGCGAGTACGGAAGAGCTTCTTCTGCAACTCATATCTTTGCGATCTAAGATTTTATCGGTGAAGATAATGCAACTTCGCCATCATCTCATAGGGATCCAATCCCTTGTTCTGATGACGGAATTAGGGAGTCATAGCAGCAAGCATAACCGATTGAGCAGTCGAGTTGTCATCGCTATGAGTCTTCTAAAGCTCTAGCTCAAGCAACTGATCAGGTCGGGGCTTAGGCCCAAGAGGTCTCTCTATAGTATAGAGTAACTTCTCGGATCCCAGGACAATCCTGAGATTCATATCCCAGTCTTGAAAGTTTGTGCCATTAAAGACATTATCGCCCATGATAATATTCCTAATGCTTAACTTTCCTATCATCTTAATCGCAATAGTCCAACTATTCAATTAACGATGTAGGGTATAGTCTAATTGTTACAAGAAAAATAATAAAATATTAGTCCAACTAATAAATGTAATTGACAAAATAATTTGAAAGCGCGTAAAGCTAAGTATTTGAACGAAATTGCAAATTCAATACTAGCCTTCCACTATTTTTCGGCGAGCCTCTAACCCTATGTTGAGTACTCGGGAAACCTAGTTTCCTAGTGGGTTAGGATCCCGTTAAATAACACACAACCTTGACTTTGGCCAACAAGATGTATGATATTTAACTACGTAGATCTCTAAGATCAATTGGATCTCATCTAATTCCTAGATCCGGTAGGTGGACCTCCAAGTCTGAAACATATATACAATATATATGCTAATATATTATCCTAACATTTTCCTCTGAATCAACTAAGCCTTGGATTTGGCACAACAAGCTTAATGATTCCAGTTAAGCGGAATCCATTGACTTTGGAAAGCTTCGTAATCGATGTCGATGGACAAGAAGTGATCTTGACTTTGGCCAACAAATCACAACTTGGACAAGACATACGATATGGAACAAAGCCTTCATGATTCAAACACATCCACGATGGACAAAGGTCTTGACTTTGGCCAACAAACCAGTGCCAATCTTGGATCTTGAGTAAGATCACTCAATGGAAGAAAAACGCTTAATATTTGTTGAGGGTTTTTCGCGTAAATTGGCAACCAATTTATTATCTTTGTTAGGTCTCATCATACACCCTTAAGCATGCATGCTAAAAGCATAATAAGGCGCGAAAATAAATTAATAATGATATGCTGATGGATATCTCACAGATTGTTTCTAGAACAAATCACTCACTTTCCTCTCCCCGGCTAGCTCTATTCTTAGTTCTACCCAATTACATAATATAATTAAAGAAACCTCATTAACATTGAGGGGAATTAGGTGAGAAGAGAATTACAAACAATCGAGAGATAAGGCTGGACACGCAGGTCGAATTTAATAAATTCTAAATTTACAATAATTTCCAAAATTGCCATTTCCCTTCTAATATCCATCCGATATACATTATTCATTCAACACATCTATGTATTCACACAAAGCATGTTATTCAATCAATCTAATCCAATTAATTAATCTTTGAATAAATTGATCATCCAATATTCAAAGAACGATTTGATTTGCGCGAGTCCAACTCGTTTAAGAATAAATACTCAAAGTACGAATTATTGAATTATATCGAACTATAATTTAAATCTAACTGAATTTGTATTCAATACTAATTCTATATTTAATTCCAAATTAAATAACTACACTTTTGAATGCGCCTTTACGACTTAGATTTCAAATCTAATCTAAATGGGTCTCAAAGCCCAATTAACATCCAATGTCATTTAATTAAAGTCCAACGGGCTTTCAATTAATTTCTTGAAAGAATCCAATTGCCTTCGAGATCTTCTTTTAGATAGTAAGTTTCTCTAGTAATGAAGAATAGCCAGAGAGATAAAAGAAGTACCCAGAAATAGTCTCGAGGGCCCCAAGGGACCTAGATAGCAACAAGGATTTATAGAACTCTAGATACTTAATCCCCGATCCAAATCCCCAAGCGAGAAATAGAAACAGTTAGTTACTTTACCCTCGTTAATTTGATAAAGATAACCCCTCAGTGACACCAGGTAAAGAAGTTGCCCTAATAGACTCTACCTCATACCCACCTTACATGAGAAATAGACCCTACCAGGACACAGAGCACCAGGAAAAGGATACTGAAACTCATCAAAGCATGTTGTTAGTCCTAGCCCCTATCGGTTTGGATATAGGCGACTATAAGAAGCCATTGACATATCATCATCAGAAATGGAAGCATTCAAAAATATAGATTACCCAAAAAAAAAGATTAAAGGAGATTCAAGGATATTAGAAGGAGAACCCAGTACATCCCGGAGATCAAGACAAGTCAGCATAAGATTTGTAGCACTAGTAAAAGTCCACAGGATAGATCAATACGGTAGAACCTAATGATCAGCCCACCAGTCGGTAGAACATCTTAGGAGTATAAAAGAATAAACCCGTGAGGTCGGGGATTTATAGAGGTGATGAAGGTACTAGTACAGACCATAAAATAAAGTGCCCTATTTGTGATTGATGGAAAGAGCAAAGAATAGAGGTTTAGGAAATAGCCAGAAGAGCGAACGACCACTAGTCTCAGTAATATGGTGTAGAGTTAAAGAATAATATAGGGAGACAGTAAGAAGAAACAAAAGTGGCAAAAAGATTCAGTACGAATAGTGGAATAAGAAATGAAGTTTGGAGACAGCAAGATAAGTGAAGACCTCAGGGAAATCAATAGAGAACAACAGACCTTAAGATATAGAGTAGTCAACCAGGTTCCCACAGAACCAATAACGACCATCCTTTTAGAAATTTCAATTTTAGAAAGTATGCAAACACCTAACTAGATCGTCACAAGAGCGTAAGTGTTAAACTAAATATGCTCACCCCTCAATTTAGAGTTTAGACAAAGAAGGGTCAGTAAGGAAGAGCAAGTAACAGATTAGATGAAATGCGAGATGGCTATATAGCCAATTGGTGGGTTCAAAGAGACATAGACAAGCAGCATGAGCTAGAATAGTTTAAAGTTATAGTAAGCCAAACCGAATCTAGAAATTACTTTAAAAATTAGAATCCCTTATGGGATTAAATACTCTAAGGAACGAAGGAACTGAGATAAGAAAGGAATAAACGTAGCAGAATAGGCTTATTAAGAAGGAGTAACAAGAGAGTGTAGCAACACTTAGAGAGAAGAAGTAAAAACCTTAGAAGGCCTAACAATAGAGATAAGGTAAGAAAAGTACAGAGGCAATACGAGGAAGTTCTTAGAGAGTATGATTTTAGAAGAACTTCTCAAGAGAGGCAATGAGATCGATAGTCGAAGGTAATCAAGGATAAAAATGGAAGAACCAAATCAGACAATTTTAGTAGTAGTACCTTAGTGTGGGAAAAGAAGTCAGACATATACATGAAGGTTTTAAGTTTATAGTTCAGCAGTATGTGCAACTAAGCCACCATAACCAATAAGGCCTTGATGAGCGGAAAATATATTAATATTTACCGCCCATTTTACTTAATATTTTGTTTAGTTTCTCAGGTTTGATGAATGTTTTGATATGTTTTAGTTTATTTTGTAGATAAAATAATATTAGGACTCAATGAAATCATTTAGGATGAAATCTGGGTCAAATAAGGGCAAATATTGGACTTGACATATTAATTTTGGAGATTGGAAACTTGAAATGGCGTTTTAACTAGGGGTGGCAAAGCGAATCAACGAATCGAATTTGTATCGAATCTTAAACGAATCGAATCAAAATGTGATGGATTCGTATTCGATTCGTTTATTAAACGAATCCTAATATCAGGATTCGTATTCGATTCGTTTAATAAACGAATCGAATACGAATATTCGTTTATTCGTTTAGTCAATGATATTATTTAATAAAATATTTTACCACACTTGATTTACATTAATTCTTCATAAATATATACATATGATATATGTAATTAATATGTTTACTAAAAATACCTCACCAAATATCGAAAATATTACTTTTTCTATGATAATTAGTTATAATTTCTTGATTCTTAATTGAAAATTAACAAGAACTAGTAAATAAAAATAATAAAACGAATCCTAAACGAATAAACGAATTAATGAGCTTAAATTCGTATTCGATTCGTTTAATAAACGAATCGAATCGAATTGACCTATTTATTAATGAATCCATTTTTTCAAACCCGTATTCGCTTTAAAGCGAATCGAATCGAACGAATAAACGAATCCTGACCCAAATTGCCACCCCTAGTTTTAACAAAGTGCAGTTTTGGAAATTCTAGTTTTGTGCATCTGTCGTATTTTGGCCATAACCTTTTACTCCGATTGAGCTGATTCAAGTTCCAGATTAAAGAAGACTCAAAGATCTACAACTTTGAAAGACAAAATAATTTCTAATACTGAAGATTTCATGACCGAAATTGATGAACCATCAAGAAGTGTGTTATGTGTAATTATTAAAGTCATTTTCAAAGAAAAAAATAAATTAATAAATAAATAAAAATTATCAAATCACCACAAAAAATGATAGCAATTAGTGGAGCAATTAATAATGGATTTGGTGGAGTAATTAATGGAGCAATTAATAATGGTTTTGGTGGAGCATTTGATAGATGATTTGATGAAGGTAAAATTTTACCTATAAATACCAAGACATTTCATTTGTAAATTGATATTTTCTTCTTTGAAATTCCTTAAGAATAACTAAGAAGATTGTATCTTGTTTGTTTATTTACAGCTTTCAGTAAATTAATTTCACTTTCGCACTTTCTTTTCTTTACTTTTCAGTTTTTACTTTCCGCAATTTACTTTTACGCACAGTACTTTCATTTCTTTACTTTTTCAGTTTTTACTTTTCAAGCAATGGGGAGGTAACTCCCCCTTGCTAGGGTAAAAGGTAAAGCTTTTATTATTGCTATTTAGATTAATCTCTCCTAATTATAATATATAAACTATTTAAAACCTGACTTAATAAGGATACCGCTATATTGGTCAGTTGGTAATTAATTTTAAATCGGTTTTAACCTGACTAAGTATGGATACCGCTTGGTTGGTCGGTCGGTTGGTAATTAATTATTAATTCGACTTAATCAGGATACCGCCTATATGGCTGGTTGGTAATTATCACGCAAAGTTAATATATTATATTAAGGGAGATATCTAAAATAGTAATAATAAAAATTGATCCTCTAATCCCCAACATTTTATTTTATTGTACTTTCAGCAATTTACTTTTCAGTAATTTACTTTTGGCAATTTACTTTTACTTTATTTACTTTCAGTAATTTACTTTTACTTTATTTACGTTTTACTTTTACTTTATTTACTTTTCAGCAATTTATTTTTCAGTATTTAATTTTCAGCATTTTACTTTATGTCTTTAATTTTATTTAAGTCTTTACTACTTGTAAATATGTGTCGTAACTAAGCCAGTTATCTGGGGTTGCGATGAAAACCAATATCACCTGTTTATAAGGGGTTAAATTATATTTTGGGTAATATAAAGGTTTATTTATTGAGCCTTAATCCTAATGCTTTTTATTAACTGGACATTAATAAAATTAAACTGGTAAACTTAAAATGAACTTGGAAAAGAGATTTTAGGTTAAATACCTTAGACTCAATAGCCCACGATCTTCCTTGAGGATAGATATCTCTTTAATAGATTTCCTTACATGATAGGAATATACCTGTTGGGCGGGGGTAGCCATAATTGGAACTTAATCTTAATGAATTCAGGTAACTTGGTTAACATAGGAATATGATTAATTGAGTTATACTGGGTATTTATATTTGACCATCGGAAGAGGCTTTTACATAATTTCGTGTTCCAGGTTAATAAACCAATATATTACAAAAACGTTTAATAACCACTTCATCTCTTTAAAAAGATATTGGAAGGATTCACAACCCTGGATAGTTTTATAAATTTGAATTTTCTTCAATCTACTTTCAAGCAATTTTATTTACTTGTTTTAAGTTTTAAAGTCACCACTCAATCAAACAATCAATCCATTAGATACTTGTAAACATTTAACTTCATAAATTGATAACAAAAGATTTTAAGTCCTCGTGGGATCGATACTTTTTATACTACTTGAACGATACGTGCGCTTGCGTTATACGCGTGTGATTACGCCGATCAAGTTTTTGGCGCCGTTATCAGGGACTTATTTATCTTTCACTATTAATTTTGAGGTTAGATACTTTACTTGTATATAATTTCTTTTTACTTATTGTTTTTGTTTTCACTTGTTTCAGGTTCTCAGACACTACATGAGACGAACCAGAAGCTTTGAACTCCAACCGCTTGACCCAGAGATTGAATGAACCATCAGACAGTTGAGAAGAGAAAGGCGAGAAGGCCAAGAAGCAATTATTAACATGAAACCTGAACATTTGAACGTTGCACCAACAATTCCCATTCGAGACAGAACCATTCTTGTATTGTACTTCCTCTCTTACCTGCAAATGCGGGTGACATCAAAACATGCATCCGGATGATTCAGCAGTTAATACATTTTGGGGGAAATGCAACTGAAGATCTTAATGCTCACATCAGCAACTTCCTGGAAATTTGCGGTACTTTCAATTACAACCGAGCAGCTGAAGAAGCAATGAGACTACGAATTTTTCCATATTCCCTGAAAGACGGAGCTAAAGCTTGGCTACATTCGTTACCAGCAGGTTCCATCACAACTTGGAACACTCTAGCCACTAAATTCCTTGCAAAGTACTTTCCACCAACCAGAACTGTAAAGTTGAGGAATGACATCACATCCTTCGTGCAACAAGATTCAAAATCCTTTTGCAAAGCTTGGGAAAGATTCAAAGATTTACTCCGGAAATGTCCTCATCATGAGATCGCAAAGTGGCTACAAGTCCAAACCTTCTACAATGGACTTTCTGGAATAATGAGAACCATAATTGATGCTGCTGCTGGAGGAGATTTAATGCAAAAGCAGAAGATCTAGCCTGTGACTTAATTGAAGAAATGGCCAACAACAACTCCTTGTGGCCAACAGAAAGGAGTTTGATTCAACGAATTGTTGGAAATTATGAAGTTGGAGCCAACATTGTAGTGAATGCCAAGCTGGATCAGATATGCAAATTCATGGAAACGCTCAGCATGCAAAGTAACACTGGATCCACACTTCACCATATGGAGGAGCACTAGAGACAAACCAACTTGAAGAAATGGTGAATTATGTCAATAATTTCAACAGATAAGGGAACACCCATATTCCAACACCTACAACCCATGGTGGAGGAATCATCCCAATTTTTCATGGAACAACAATTCAGGGCCAAGGAACTATCCACCACTCGGATTCCAACAACAACAGAAAAAATGCCAGGAGCATGAAAAAGAACCAGGAATTGCAGAATTGCTGGCTCAATTAAAAAAATACGATGCTATGATTCAGAGCCAATATGCTTCTATCAAAACATTGGAGAATCAAATTGGACAACTGGCCAATGTTCAGAGTTACAGACCACTTGGAAATCTTCCCAGTAACACAGAACCAAATCCAAGAAATCGAGTTTTCTCGGTTCCTGGAGATCTTTAAAAAGCTGCATATCAACATTCCATTTGCAGAAGCGTTGGAACAAATGCCCAGCTATGCCAAATTCATGAAAGACATTCTTTCACGAAAGCGGAGATTGGAAGATTACGAGACAGTAGCATTATCAGAAGAATGCAGCGCTATCATTCAGAGGAAACTTCCCCCAAAGTTGAAAGATCCTGACAGTTTCACTGTTCCTTGCACCATAGGAGAACATGACTTCGGTAAGGCTCTGTGTGATTTAGGTGCTAGTGTTAACTTGATGCATTTTTCTATTTTCAGGAAATTACAGATTGGAGAAACAATGCCAACTTCAGTCTCACTATAACTTTCTGACAGAACACTCGTATTTCCAATAGGCGTAGTTGAGGATGTGTTGGTCAAGGTTGACAAATTCATTTTTCCAGCATATTTTATTATCCTTGATATGGAGGAAGACGCAGACATGCCAATCATCCTCGGAAGACCATTCTTGGCTACATGTTGAACCATTATTGATGTACAAAAATGAGAATTAACCATGAGGGTACATGACCAAGAGATAACATTCAATGTTTTCAAGGCCATGAATTTCCCAGATGATGAAAAGAATGAGGGATGTTTCAAACTTGATGTGATACACAGTACCATTCAGAACTCCAATGCAATGCAAAGTTCTACTGACAAACTTAAAACATGTCAATTACATGTGGAACCTAAAGATAAAAACGTCTTTTGCACTGAAAGAGCCAATTCTTGCTCTACAAGCAACATAAGAGAAAAAGTTCCACCAGCTTAACGAATTGGAGGAATTTCATAATCAGCCTTTTGAGGATGCCAAATTGTACAAATAAAAGGGCAAGAAAAGACATGATGAAAAGTTAGTGCGCATACAACTAGAACGAGGGCAGAAGGTACTGTTAAACAAATAAAGGGTGAAATTCTTCCCATGGAAGCCAAAATCACGGTGGTCAGGTCCATTTGTGATCACCAAAGTTTTACCAGATAGAACCGTTGAGATACATGATCCTGACTCCAACAAAACTTTCAAGGTTAAAAACAAGCGTGTCAAGCACTACTGTGGAGAATCATTTGAGCGACAAAAAGAAAGTGTTACACTTTCAGATCCAGCTTAACGTTTGAGAAGTCAAGTCTGGCTGACGACTTTAAACTTAGCGCTAGCAGGGAGGCAACCCATGCAATTTGTGTATATATTGTGATCTGGTGTGTTTTATTTTTGTGTGTTTAGTTTTTTGCAAATTAAGTCATTTCAAGATGGAAGAAGCTCTCGCAAATCTTCACAAGCAATTTCCTTCTCTCCCTCAAAAATCTCTGATGAAAGTATACAAAGCTTGCTTGGAACGGATGAGATTATTGATGATCAAAGGTATTCCTACTGACATTCGTTGGATTATTGAAGCACGGGTCCGATTGGCAGGTGAGTCTTCTGACTCTTTTATTTCACATCTGTCTGGTTTTGGAAGAAGCACATATGCAAAGAAACGTAGAGCTAAACAAATGGGTGTTTGTTACAAATGTGCACGCTGTAATTGCAATACTCGTTGTCGTTCTTTAGGAATGGTGTCTGATAATCACGAAGACAAAATTAAATTCATTAGGGATGACTTGAGTAATGAGTCTTTAGATGATATATCTTCAACTCTTGAGACGCATCCCAGTGGATATGTTCACATAGCTATTCGCAAATTACATACACAATTCCAAAAAGAAAGACAATTGTTAAGTCTCAGGAATCTGACTAAAAAAGACCATGTTTTCCAATTTATAAGAAAATTGGATGGGAAGCTTGTCCTGACGCATAGACGTCAATCAAACTGTTATTTTTCTTGTGAATATTATATCTCTTTGTCTTTTCCTAATAATTGTAATTTGTTTTGTTGTTTTCTTTTATTTTCTCCGCCAGGATCCAGACCTTCTTGACTATCACGATATTATTTCGCTACTAATCGTCCTCTGGAAGATACTTGTGCTATTTTTACTCACCCTTTTCAGGTACTATAAATTCAGCCCGTCATTGCACTTTTGAAGGCATCCAAAGTTGAGAAAGAAATACATAAAGAAGACGAATTGAGAACATCTGTGTGTTTTGCGGTAGTAGTGTTGGTACTAAACCACAATACGTAGAAGCAGCACAGGAAATGGGTCGAGTCTTAGCTGCAAGGAATATGAACTTAGTATATGACGGAGGCAATCTTGGACTTATGGGGATCGTTTCAAAAGCTGTACAGGAAGGAGGCAATCACGTTTTGGGAATCATCCCAAAACCCTTGGCAGAAGTAAATCTTATTGAACCATCAAACGGAGAGGAACTGATCGTGCCAGGTATGTCTGAACGTTTGGTAGAAATGATTAACCGTGCTGATGCTTTTATTGCTTTGCCAGGTGGCTTGGGTACATTGGAGGAAATTTTTATTGTGCTATCTTGGGCGAACCTGAACATACACCAGAAACCAATTGGGTTGTACAACGTTGATGGATTTTATGATTTTCTTTGTGTGTTTCTTGATGATGCTCGGAGAAATGGGTTCGTGTCGAAACCTTTGAAAGAACTTCTCTTTACTGCCAGAACTGCTCCGGATCTAATAGACCAACTCATAGCCTATGAACCACGAGTTGACCCTATCCTTTCAAAGATAAATTGGTCCGAGGACGATCGTGGTAAGAGGCGTAGGATTAATCTGGATCTTAACCTTTAATTTCTTGTAGAATTTTAGCTAACCATATATTATCTTCTAAACTCTTCTTCTATTGTTTAAGACATTGGGGACAATGTCTCATTTAGGTTTGGGGGAGAAATTAGTTGATTAGTACCTCTTTTTTAGTTTGTGTGTTGTTTTTAGTCCAAAATTTTTCGAAAAATACAAAAAAATTGAAAAAGTTTCAAAAATTACAAAAATATTTTGTGTTTTTGTGTTTTTATTTTGACTAAAGGGTGAAATTGGTAAGAGATGGCTGAGTAAGGAGTTTCCACTCCTGAGACGTATCTCAAGCCTATTTTCGAAATCAGTTAATTTTTGTTTATTTCATTTTAAATTATTTAATTTGTAAATTCTCCATAAAACAGACTAGAATGGATTTTCATATGTTCAGTTAGCAGATATTATCAACATACATAGAAACATACGGACATGAACTGTAATTGAAAAGTTTGTAATATTCAGTGCTCTAGTTAAATTGGAGGAAGCATCTCAAAAATCAATGGAGTAAAAAAAAAAAAATCTAAGATCCGAGTTATTAAGTCTGTAAGGGTGTTTTAACACCTAGTGCCCTAAAACCAACTGGTTTGGGAGTCACTGGCCCAAAGCTCGCTACATGGATCAAAGATGCTGCAAAAAAATATATATCTCTGAAGTCTGAGTAATTAAGTCCGTAGGGGTGTCTTAACACCTGGTGCCCTAAAGCCAACTGGTCTGGGAGCCACCGACCTAACACTCGTTACGTAGATGGAAGATATTGTATATAAATAAAAAATAGAGAAAAATAAAAAAATCAGAAAAATTATTCCATTGCTGCAAAAAGGTGTGAAATCTGATAGAACTTTAGGACAAAAATATTACTCTCTTATCAACTGCACTTATGAATGTTGTGGGCAAAAATGAGTTGTTTAATATTTTGTTGGTTGTGTATATGAAGAATGGTAAAAATAATCGGAGAATTACTTATTCGGTAATTTAGAATGAAACAAAACAACTAGTAACTTGGAGTAGAAGTTTCACCTGATTAGTCACTAACATCTTTATTCTCTTTTCGCTTGTCTTTTTGCTTTTGTGTGCATTAGTTTCACTACCTTTTTACTTTTGTAAAACGTTTGTGGGTATCGTTGCTGTAAGCCCTCACGAGACTATAACCCGTCCACTAGGGACACCTAGGGGTTTAAAGGCTTGTTGCATATGCTAAATGCAACCGTGATCCCTACGAAAGTGGCTTAGTTTAATTTTAATTGTTTCCTGTATTTTATTTTATTGTTTTGCTTGAGGACTAGCAAAATGTTAGGTTTGAGGGTGTGATGAGCGGAAAATATATCAATATTTACCGCACATTTTACTTAATATTTTGTTTAGTTTCTCGGTTTGATGAACGTTTTGATGTGTTTTAGTTTATTTTGCAGATAAAATAATATCGGGTCTCAATGAAATCATTTAGGACGAAATATGGGTCAAATAAGGGTAATTATTGGACTTGATATTTTAATTTTGGAGATTGGAAACTTGAAATGGCGTTTTTGACGAAGTGTAGTTTTGGAAATTCCAGTTTTGCGCATCTGTCGTAATTTGGGCATAACGTTTTACTCCGATATCGGATTGAGCTGATTCAAGTTCCAGATTAAAGAAGACGCAAAGATCTACAGCTTTGAAAGACAAAATAATTTCGAATTCTGACGACTTCATGCCCGTAATTGATGAACCATCCAAAAGTGTATTGTGTGTAATTATTAAAGTCACTTTCAATCATTTTCAAAGCAAAAAATAAATTAATAAATAAATAATAAAAATTATCAAATTATCACCAAACATGATAAGAGATTAGTGGAGCAATTAATAATGGATTTGGTGGAGCAATTAATAATTGATTTGGTGGATGATTTGATGGAGGCAAAATTTTACCTATAAGTACCAAGTCATTTCATTTGTAAAATTCATACTTTCTTCTGAGGAATTCCTTAAGAATACTAAGAAGATTGTATCTTGTTTGTTTATTTACAGCTTTCAGTAATTAATTTCCGCTTTCGCACTTTCTTTTTTTTACTTTTCAGTTTTTACTTTACGTAATTTACTTTTACGCACAGTACTTTTCTTTCTTTAATTTTCAGCAATTTACTTTCAACATTTACTTTTCAGTAATTTATTTTCAGCATTTACTTTTTAGCAATTTACTTTTCAGCAATTTACTTTCAGCAATTTACTTTTCAGCAATTTACTTTTCAGTAATTTACTTTCTGCATTTACTTTTCAGCATTTAATTTTCAGTATTTTACTTTATGTCTTTTATTTTATTTAAATTTTTTACTACCCGTAAATATGTGTCGTAACTAAGCCAGTTATCTGGGGTTGTGATGAAATCCAATATCACCGGTTTATAAGGAGTTAGATTATAGCTTGGGTAATATAAATATTTATTTATTGAGTCTTAATCTTAATGCTTTTTCATTAACTGGCCATTAATAAAATTGAACTGGGAAACTTAAAATGAACTAGACATGGGGATTTTAGGTTTCAGCCTTAGACTCAATAGCCCACGATCTTCCTTGAGGATAGATAACCCTTTAATAGATTTCCTTACATTATAGGAATATACCTGTCGGGCGGGGATAGCCATAATTGGAACTTAAACTTAATGAATCCAGATAATTTGGTTGACATAGACATATGGTTCAATTGGGTTAAACTGGGTATTTGTGTCTGACCATCGACAGAGGCTTACACATAATTTAGTATTCCAGGTTAATAAATCAATATATTACCCAACTTTAAGATAACCACTTCATCTTTAAAATGATATTGGAAGAATCACAACCATAGATAGTTTTTAATATTGAATTTTCTTAAAATCTACTTTCGAATAATTTTATTTACTTGTTTTTAAATTTAGAATCGTCACCATTTCAAATCAATCAAACAACCTGTTAGATACTAGTAATCATTTGACCTCATAAAATTAATAGATTAGGTATTAAGTCCTCGTGGGATCGATACTTTTTATACTACTTGAACGATACGTGCGCTTGCGTTATACGCGTGTGTTTACGCCGGTCAACAAGGCATATTGGGCACTGAAGAAGTTGAATCTTGATCCACAAGCTGCATGAGAGAAAAGACTTCACCAACTCAATGAGTTGGAGGAATTTCGCCTACAGGATTATGAGAATGCCAAACTGTACAAAGAGAAGACCAAGAAATGGCATGATCGAAAAATAGTGTGCAGACAATTGGAACCAGGGCAGAAAATGTTGTTATACGATTCAAGGTTGAAACTTTTTCCTGGAAAGCTGAAATCAAAATGGTCATGTCCATTTGTGATTACGTAGGTGTTACCCTACAGAGTTATTGAGATATACAATCCTAAGTCGAGCAACATATTCAAGGTTAACAGCCAGCGTGTCAAGCACTACTGGGGAGAATCATTTAAGCGACAAAAAGAAAGTGTCACACTTTCAGATCCAGCCTAACGTTCGGGAAATCATATCTAGATGACGACATTAAACTTAGCGCTGGCTGAGAGGCAACCCAGGAAAATTGTGTATATATTGTGATTTGGTGTGTTTTAATTTTTTTTGTGTTTAGTTTTTACAGGTTAAGACTCATTTCAAAATGGAAGAAGCTCTCGTAAATCTTCACAAGCAATTCCTTCTCTCCCTCAAAATTCTCTGATAAAGGTCTACAAAGCTCGCATGGAATGAATGAGACTTCTGACGATCAACAATCCGTATTCCAATGAATTCGTTGGGTAATCGAAGCACGGATCTAATTAGCAGGTGAGTATTCTGATTCTTGTAATTATTATTTGCCGGTTTTGGAAGAAGCACCTATGCAAAGAAACGTAGAGCTAATCAAATGGGTGTTTGTTATAAATGTGCACACTGGAATTGCAATACTCGTTGTCATTCTTTAGGAATGGTATCTGATAATTGCGAAGATAAAATTAAATTCATTAGAGATGGCTTGAGTAAGGAGTCTTTAGATGATATATCTTTGACTCTTGAGACGCATCCCAGTGGATATGTTCATATAGCCATTCACAAATTACATACACAATTTTGAAAAGAAAGAGAACAATTAAGTCTCGGGAATCTGACTTAAAAGACCCTGTTTGCCAATTTATAAGAAAATTGGATGAGAAGCTTGTTCCTGATGCATAGACGTCATTCAAGCCGTTACATTATTGTAAATATTAGATCTATTTATCTTTTATTAATAATTGTGATTTGTTTTGTTATTTTCTCCGACAGGATCCAGGCTATTTTTGACTTTTCACGATTTATTGCTACTAATCGTCATTTGGAAGATACTTGTGCTATTATTACTCACCCTTTTCAGGTTCTATAAATTCAACTCATCATTGCACTCTTGAAGGCATCCAGAGCTGAAAAAAGAAACACATAAAATATGGAAGCCACTTCAAGAAGACGAGTTGTAAACATTTGTGTGTTTTGTGGTACCAATGTTGGTGTTAAACCAAAATACATAGCAGCGGCACATGAATTGGGTCGAGTCTTAGCTGAAAGGAATATGCACCTAGTATATGGAAGAGGCAATCTTGGACTAATGGGGGTCGTTTCAAAGGTTGTACAAGATGTAGGCAGTCAAATCTTGGGAATCATCCCAAAACCCTTGGTAGAGCTGAATCTGATAAGACCATCAAATGGCGAGGAACTAATCGTGCCAGGTATGTTTGAACGACTGATAAAGATGATTAACCATGCTGATGCTTTTATTGCTTTGCCAGGAGGCTTGGGCACGATGGATGAAATTTTTACAACACTATCTTGGGCAAACTTGAACATACACCAGAAACCGCTTGGACTGTACAAAGTTGACGGATTTTATGATTTTCTTTGTGTGTTTCTTGATGATGCCCAGAGAAATGGGTTCGTGTCAAAGCCTGTAAAAGAACTCTTCTTAACTGCCAGAACTGCCCCAGATTTAATTGACCAAATCTTAGCATTTGAACCTCAAATTGACCCAATTCTTTCCAAGATAAACTGGTTCGATAATGATCGTGGTAAGAGGCGTCGAATAAATCTGGATTTTAACTTTTAACTTTTCATTTAGATGTAGAATTTCAGCTTACCAGGTACGGTTTTCTAAACTCTTCTTCTACTGTTTAAGACATTGGGGACAATGTCTCATTTAGGTTTGGGGGAAGATAATAGTTAAATTGTATCTTGTTCTTATTGTTTTATTTTTAGTAAAAAAATTTCAAAAAAGCCAAAAAAAAAAATTGAAAATTTTTACAAAAACTAAAAAAAATATTTTGTGTTTTTATGTTTTATTTGATTAATCAGGTGAAATTGGTGTGAGATAGCTGTGTAAGGAATTTCCATTCCTGAGACGTATCTCAACCTATTTCGGAACAAATAAATTTTTGTTTATTTCCTTTTAAATTATTTAATTTGTGAATTCTCCATTGGAACTTGAGGATAGATAACCATTTAATAGATTTTCTTACAGGATAGGAATATACCTGTTGAGCGGGGGTAGCCATAATTGGAACTTAATCTTAATGAATTCATGTAACTTGGTTAACATAGGAATATGATTAATTGGGTTATACTGGGTATTTTTATTTGACCATCGGAAGAGGCTTTTACATAATTTCGTGTTCCAGGTTAAAAAACCAATATATTACACAAACGTTTAATAACCACTTCATCTTTTAAAAAGATATTGGAAGGATTCACAACCCTGGATAGTTTTATAAATTTGAATTTTCTTCAATCTACTTTCAAGCAATTTTATTTACTTGTTTTAAGTTTTAAAGTCACCACTCAATCAAACAATCAATCCATTAGATACTTGTAAACAATTAACTTCATAAATTGATAACAAAAGATTTTAAGTCCTCGTGGGATCGATACTTTTTATACTACTTGAACGATACATGCGTTTGTGTTATACGTGTGTGATTACGCCGGTCAGGCCTCAGAACAAGATCTTCAAAGTTACTTAAGCATGTTCTCAGGAATAAGTAAAAGTATAGTAAAAGAAGATTAGAAGTATAAGATTTTCAGATGTAGATTAAAAATGAAATAAAATAGGAAATGGTTCTAAGTAAAAGAGTTAAAAGAGAAGTTGATAAGATGAAGTTGTACAGAAATAAAGTAGTAGCCAAGTAACGGTTGAGATTCTAAGAAATCAATCTTTGATGAATGGTGAGTATGAAAAGAAAGAGGACATTTCTCAGAAAAGAAAACAGAGACATAGACCACAGAAGTTCTTAATATAAGACAAGCAGAAGACAATGAGGGTGCTAAGGATAAGATTAGAAGCAAAGCTGTGGAGGTGCAGCAACGGTAATAGAAGAATACCTAGTAAGTAAAGACAGAGTATGTAACTACAAGGTTTCATAAAATTGAAATTCAACCAAAGATCTCTTACGTGTTAGTTCATGTAAAGTACATTAAGTACCCAGCCCCAGATTTAGTTGACCAAACCACTACGGGGTTTGGGACGGCCTAGGCCACGGATATGGGTGGTTTAGTATGTCATGCATATGTATATTTGGATGATGACCCTCGACAACACTAGACTTTGAAGAACAAATCAGTGAGGAGCACGGAAACTAGACTTGTAGTAATAGTGAAAATAAGAGAATGAGGAAAATATTGGATTGTAGTCGAGATTAAATCACAAATGTCCCCGCTTACAGCAAAAGTGTAGTAGAAATATGCACATAATTCAGTTCCCAGTGAAACTACATACCTAAATTTCTTAGTATAACTCTATTAAGTGGACAATAATAGAGAACAAAGATACATAAAAAGTCAGACCCTACATTGTAAAGTCCTAAGTCATCCAGATAAGCAGAGACGAGAAATGGTAAAGAGGAATCGATAAGCAGCCTAATAGAGACACATGTACGTATATATCTTTCAGGGTCGAAGCTATAGTAAAAGAGCCAGTTTCAAGATAGTGCAAATACCCTCAGAGATAAAAGATCCGTCAGTAAAGGTAGGAAAGCCTAGCCTGGCCATTTTACACAATAAGCTCAGAGGACGTTGGGATTTTAGTAAGAAGGCACTTAAGACACATCTCCTTATAGACAGACTTCAGGACTCTAAACAATCAGAAGCTAGAAGATATAGATCCAAACAACGAATCTAGTACCTTCTAGAATTCTAGCTCAAGTAAGAAATGTGTTGGAGTAAGCAGAGTATAACGAAAAGTCTAGGAGCAAGATTCCTAAATGCACCGTAAGAGTTGAGACATGACTGTAGTGTAAGATAATAAATCAGAAGTCATGGATACAAGATAGTGAGTTCCTTCTCGATCCAAAGTTCAAAGATACTAAGCATGAAATAGAAGCCAATATAAGGAGAAGACGAAAGTGAGCATAAGTTAATGTACAGAAAAATAAAGAGTACTGGCAGATGAAACAAGGAAGTTATGAGTATTAAGTCAGTTAAGCTAGTGATCTAGGGAGAGATCTTGAACCCGGTAATCTGTGGTAAGATACCAAGTTTAGGAAGGATTCGAGGACGAATCCTATTTAAGGAGGGGAGAATTTGTAACGACCGGTAGTTACTATTACTACATACAATGGTACTATTGGGTACGAAATGAGGACACATAAAATAAATTATGTAGAACCCAAATATACTCATGGAACGACTTTGGGACAATCGGCAAATCCCTAGAAGTCTCGGGACGAAACTGTACAATGTGTCCCTTTGTACAGCTCGTGGTATTTGGGGCATAACTTTTTCATATGAACTCAGATTTTTATGAATAATATATTTTCGGAAATATGAGATCGAGACCTACAACTTCCGCGTTGAATATTCTTCCAAATTCAGAACAGAAACCGGTCAAAAACGTAAGTCAAAATTTCAGGTGAATAGTAATTTCGGGGTCAAAATGGAAAAGTCTCAATTTTCTTCATTTTTCTACATTCTTCCACAACTTTCTAAATAACTTTTGGGTCCACTATATAAGGGACTACTATTCCCTATTTTTCAAGAATTAAAAAACGTAAATGAAGAAAAAAAAAGAAAGAAAAGAAGGGGAAAATTGAGAGAAATGAAGGAAGAATGGGAGAAGAAGAAGAGAAAAAGAAGGAAAGTAGGAAGATGAAGATCATGGCAAGCATTGGAAGCTTTGGAGGAGTTGGGAATCAAATGAAAGAGGTAAGAAACCACTTGACCCATTTCCTTTTTTTTAAGTTTTTAGTTTTGATGATTAGAATAAGTTCATGGACTTGGTAGTGATGATAAGTTAGTAGTTTATAATGTGACCGGTGGTTACACACACGCGTATAACGCAAGTGCACGTATCGTTCAAGTAGTATAAAAAGTATCGATCCAACGAGGACTTAATACCTAATCTATTAATTTTATGAGGTCAAATGATTACTAGTATCTAACAGGTTGTTTGATTGATTTGAAATGGTGATGATTCTAAATTTAAAAAACAAGTAAATAAAATTGTTCGAAAGTAGGTTTAAGAAAATTCAATATTTAAAACTATCTAGGGTTGTGAATCTTTCTAATATCTTTTAAAAGATGAAGTGGTTATTTCATGTTTGTGTAATAAATCGGTTTACCAACCTGGAACACTAAATTATGCAAAAGCCTCTGTCGATGGTCAAACGCAAATACTCAGTTTAACCAAATTGAACCATATGTCTATGTCAACCAAATTATCTGGATTCATTAAGTTTAAGTTCCAATTATGGCTACCCCCGCCCGACATGTATATGTCTATCCTGTAAGGAAATCTGTTAAATGGTCATCTATCCTGAAGGAAGATCATGGGCTATTAAGTCTAAGGTTAAAACTTAAAATTCATTTGTCAAGTTTATTTTAGATTTACCACATTAATCTTATTGGCGATCAGACAACAAGAATCATTAAGCTTAAGACTTAATAAGTAAACCTTTAATTTACCCAATCTATAAAATAACCCATTATAAACCGGTGATATTAGAATTCATCACAACCCCAGATAACTAACTTAGTTACGACACATAACTAGGGCTAGTAAAAACTTAAAAGTAAAAGACATAAAGTAAAAATGCTGAAAAGTAATTGCGGTAAAGTAAAAGCTGAAAAGTAAATTACAATAAAATAAAATGCTAAGGTAAATGATCAACTTTTACTATTTACTATTTAGATATCTCCCTTAATATAATATATTAACTTGTGATTATTTTACCAACCGTCCATATAGGCGGTAACCTGATTAAGTCAAATTAAGTCCAACCAGCCATAAAGGCGGAACCAAAATAAACCTGCCATATAGGCGGTAAGAAAATTTAATTACCAACCGACCAATCTGGCGGTATCATTGATTAATCAGGTTTAATCCAGATTAAAATGAATTACCAACCGACCAATATAGCGGTATACTTTTTAAGTCAAATTTTAAATAGTGAATATATTATATTTAAGGGAGATTAATCTAAATAGCAATAGTAAAAGAATTACCTTTCACCCTAGCATGGGGAGTTACCTCCTTATGGTGAATAGTAAAAACTGTAAAAAGTAAAGAAAGTAAATTACTATTATTACAGAACGTAATTAAAATTAATTACAAAAATAAAATTTAAAAGAAACTAGATAGAAAACTCCCTATTTACATCAGAGAAATTAGAGAGGAAGGTACATCTAAACTGAAACCTCGAGCTCAATTATAGGCGCGGATAGGCTCTGGGCGTCGCGACACTATAACCTTTGGCGTCGCGACGCCGGTGTCTTTTGGCGTGGCATGCTGAGGTGATGACGCGTGGTGATTCGGATAAGGAGATAAGACGACACGTGGTGAGGCGGCTAACAACTCAATTATTGTGCTGACGTGGCGACACGTGGCGAAAAGGAGTGTCGGCACCGTAGGATTGCGACACGTGGCACGCTATGATTGGTTGATGATGACATGGCGATGACGTGGCACTTTGACTTGGTCAACAGGTGATGTGAACGATGATGTGGCAGACACGTGGAGTGACACATGGCAATGGCGATTGTCGGCACCGTAGGATGATGTTACGTGGCACGACGCACGTTAGTAGATCGGCTGTGATGGTGACACGTGGCACGGCGCACGTTAGCAAAGTCAAACTTCTCAAATTATGACATGTGGACCCGACGCATGTTAGCATGGACTCGACGCACGTTAGACGTAGCGATGCCAAAGGCTTGCGCGTCGCGACGCGTGAAATGACCATTTTGCCCTTTTCATCCTTTTTCACTGTTTTGGCCCCAAATCACCTCCAAAATATCCTGAAACTTTATTTATCTACAAAATAACACAAAACACATCAAATATTCACAAAACTCAAGAAACTATACAAAATATTAGGTTAAATGAGTGAGAAATAGTGATATAATTACCACTCATCACACCCCCAACCTAACATTTTGCTAGTCCTCGAGCAAAACATAGAATAAAATAACATAAATATTTTAAAAATAAAATTTAACTAAGCCACTTTGGTAGGGATCACAGTTGCATTTAGCGTATGCAACAAGCCTTTAAACCCCTAGGTGTCCCTAGTGGACGAGCTGTAGTCTCGTGAGGGTTTACAGCAATGATACCCACAAACATTTTACAAAAGTAAAAAGGTAGTGAAACTAATGCACACAAAAGAAAAAAGACAAGCTAAAAGAGATAAATAAGTTAGTGACTAATCAGGTGAAATTTCTACTCCAAGTTACTAGTTGTTTTCTTTCTTTCTAAATGACTGAATAAGTTAATTCTCCGATTATATTTACCATTTTCCATAGACACAGCCAGCAAAATATTAAACAACTCATTTTTGCCCACAACAGTCATAAGTGCAGTTGATAAGAGAGTAATATTTTTGTCCTAAAGTTTTATCAGAATTCACACCTTTTGTAGCAATGGAATAATTTTTCTGATTTTTCTGTTTTTTTCTTTGATTTTTGAATTTTTTTTTTTTATATACAATACCTTCCGTCTATGTAGCGAGTGTTGGGTCAGTGGCTCCCAAACCCATGGCTTTAGGGCACCAGGTGTTAAGACACCCCTACGGACTTAATTACTCAGACTTCATATATATATATATATATATATATATATATATATATATTTGCATTATCTTTGATCCATGTAGCAAGCTTGGGCCAGTGACTCTCAAACCAGTTGGCTTTAGGGTACTAGGTTTAAAACACCCTTACAGACTTAATAACTCGGATCTCAGACTTTTTTTTTACTCCATTGTTTTTTGAGATGCTTCCTCCAATTAAACTAGAGCACTGAATATTACAAACTTTTCAATTATAGCTCATGTCCGTATGTTACCATGCATGT
Source organism: Zanthoxylum bungeanum (assembly GCA_019454045.1). Taxonomy (NCBI): domain Eukaryota; kingdom Viridiplantae; phylum Streptophyta; class Magnoliopsida; order Sapindales; family Rutaceae; genus Zanthoxylum; species Zanthoxylum bungeanum. The sequence goes on from SKCR01015504.1 coordinate 104,567, forward strand.
TGATAATAACTGCCAACTGAGCATATGAAAATCCATTTTAGTCCGTTTTATGGAGAATTCACAAATTAAATAATTCAAAAGGAAATAAACAAAAATTAACTTATTCCGAAATAGGTTTGAGATACGTCTCAAAGTGAAAACTCCTTACTCAGCTGTCTATTACCAATTTCACCTTTTTAGTCAAAATAAAAACGCAAAATATTTTTGTAATTTTGAAATTTTTTCAATTTTTTTTTTGTATTTTTCGAAAAATTTGAACTAAAAATAAAAAAAAACACACAACTAAAAACAAGTACTGATCAACTAATTCCCTCCCCCAAACCTAAATGAGACATTGTCCCCAATGTCTTAAACAGTAGAAGAAGAGTTTAGAAGATAGTACCTGGTTAGTTGAAATTCTACAGGAACTTAAAGGTTAAGATCCAGATTAATCTGACACCTCTTACCACGATCGTCCTCGGACCAATTTATCTTTGAAATGATAGGGTCAATTTATGGTTCATAGGCTAAGATTTGGTCAATTAGATCCGGAGCAGTTCTGACAGTGAAAAGGAGTTCTTTTAAAGGTTTTGACACGAATCCATTTCTCCGGGCATCATCAAGAACACAAAGAAAATCATAAAACCCATCAACGTTTTATAGTCAAAGCGGTTTCTGGTGTATGTTCAGGTTCGCCCAAGATAACACTATAAAATTTCCTCCAATGTTCCCAAGCCACCTGGCAAAGCAATAAAAGCATCAACACGGTTAATCATTTCTACCAATCGTTCAGACATACCTGACACGATCAGTTCCTCTCCATTTGATGGTTCAATAAGATTTACCTCTGCCAAGGGTTTTGGGATGATTCCCAAAATGTGACTGCTTCCTTCCTGTACGACCTTTGAAACGATCCCCATTAGTCCAAGATTGCCTCCGCCATATACTAAGTGCATATTCCTTGCAGCTAAGTCTTGACCCAATTCATGTGCTGCTTCCACGTATTGTGGCTTAACACCAACACTAGTACCGCAAAACACACAGATGTTTTCAACTCGTCTTCTTGAAGTGGCTTCCATGTTTTACTCTGGATGTCTTCAAAAGTGCAACGATGAGTTGAATTTATAACACCTGAAAAGGGTGAGTAAAATAATAGCACTAGTACATGCCAAATGACAATTATTAGTTAATAATAAATCGTGATAGTTAAAAGGTCTGGATCCTGTCGGAGAAAATAAAAGAAAACACAAAATAAATCACAATTATCAGGAAAAGACAAAGAGATATAATATGTACAAGAAAAGTAGCGGCTTGATTGACGTCTATGCGTCAGGGACAACTTCCCATCCAATTTTCTTATAAATTGGCAAACAGGGTCTTTTTGAGTCAGATTCCCGAGACTTAACTGTTGTCTTTCTTTTTAAATTGTGTATGTAATTTGCGAATGGCTATGTGAACATATCCATTGGGATACGTCTCAAGAGTAGAAGATATATCATCTAAAGACTCCTTACTCAAGGCATCCCTAATGAATTTAAATTTGTCTTCACGATTATCAGACACCATTCCTAAAGAACGACAACGAGTATTGCAATTCCAGCGTGCACATTTGTAACAAACACCCATTTGCTTAGCTCTACGTTTCTTTGCATAGGTGCTTCTTCCAAAACCAGGCAGATGTGAAATAAAAGAGTGATAATACTCACCTGCCAATCGGACTCGTGCTTCAATTACCCAACAAATATCATTAGGAATACCATGGATCGTTAGTAGTCTCATCCATTCCAAGCGAGCTTTGTATACTTTCATCAGAGAGTTTTGAGGGAGAGAAGATATTGCTTGTGAAGATTTGTGAGAACTTCTTCCATCCTGAAATGTCTTAATCTGCAAAAACTAAACACACAAAATTAAATCGCACCAAATCAAAATATATACACAAATTGCATGGGTTGCCTCCCTGCTAGCGCTAAGTTTAAAGTCGTCAGCTAGACGTGACTTCTCGATCGTTAGGCTAAATCTGAAAGTATGACACTTTTTTTTTTCACTCAAACGATTCTCCCCAGTAGTGCTTGACACGCTGACTGTTAACCTTGAATGTTTCGTTGGTGTTGGGATCTAGTAACTCAACAGCTCCATATGGAAAAACCTGAGTGATCACAAATGGACCTGACCACCTTGATTTCAACTTTCCAGGGAAAAATTTCAACCTTGAGTTGTACAACAGCACCTGCTGCCTTGGTTCCAACTGTCTGTGCACTATTTTTTGGTCATGCCATTTCTTGGTCTTTTCTTTGTACAATCTGGCATTCTCGTAAGCCTATAGGCGAAATTCCTCAATTCGTTGGGTTGGTGAAGTTGTTTCTCTCCTGCAGCTTGTGAATCAAGATTCAACTTCTTCAGTGCCCAATACGCCTTGTGTTCAATCTCAACTGGCAGATGGCACACTTTCCCAAACACCAATCGATATGGGGACATACCAATGGGTGTCTTATAAGCTGTTCGGTAGGCCCATAATGCATCATCTAGTTTTGTAGACCAGTCTTTCCTTATTGATCCAACAGTTCTCTCTAAGATTCTTTTGATCTCTCTGTTTGAAACCTCAACTTGTCCATTTGACTGTGGATCGTAAGCAGTGGCAACCTTGTGAGTAACTTCGTATTTGGATAGGAGTGCATCGAAGTATCTGTTGCAGAAATATGTGCCACCATCGCTGAAGATTGCATGAGGTGTTCCAAACCGAGTGAAAATGTTCTTTTTTTCAGGAATTTGATCACCACTTTTGAATCATTGGATGGCAGTGCGATTGCTTCGACCCATTTGGAGACGTAGTCTACCACAACCAGGATGTACAGGTTTCCGAATGATGGAACAAAGGGTCCCATGAAATCAATACCCCAAACATCGAATATTTCCACTTCTAGAATGTTTTGCAATGGTCCTTCATTTCTCCTTGAAATATTCCCCGTTTTCTGGCACCTGTCACATTGAAGAGCAAAAAGATAAGCATCTTTAAAAAGAATTGGCCAGAACAAACCTGATTGTAGGACTTTGGCTGCAGTTTTGTTTCTGCTGAAGTGTCCCCATATGGCGATGAATGATAGTGCTGCAAAACACTATTGAATTCCTCATGTAAACACACCGTCTCAATAATTGATCAGCACACCATTTGAATATGTACGACTCATCCCAGTCATAGTGCTTGACTTCTTTGAAGAATTTCTTATGTTGCTGAGTTGTCCATTCCAACGGCCATTTTCCTGACACAATGTAGTAGACATAATCAGCATACCAAGAGGCATCTTGCTGTTTCATGGCAAACAGCTGTTCATTTGGAAAAGTTTCTTTGATTGTCAGTTCTTTTCCAGCCGTTTCTCCGTTCTCGAGCCTCGATAGATGATCTGCCAATTGGTTTTCTGTCTCTTTCCTGTCTCGAATCTCCACGTCAAATTCTTGCAGAAGAATTATCCAACGGATCAATCTGGGTTTGGCATATTTCTTCGTGATCAAGCATTTGATTGCTGAATGATCTGTGTAGACCACCACTTTGGGACCCAGCAGATAGGAGAGGAATTTGTCAAAAGCGTACACAACTGCGAGCAACTTTTTTTCAGTGGTTGTGTAGTTGAGTTGAGCTTCATTCAGAGTTCTACTGGAGTAGTAAATGGTGTGAAAAATCTTTGTTTTGCGTTGTCCCAAAACTGAACCTACAGCAAAATCACTAGCATCACACATTACTTCAAATGGAAGGGTCCAGTCTGGTGCTACAATGATGAGGGCAGAAATCAGCTTCTGTTTTAAGATCTCAAAAGCTTCCTGGCATTCTTTGGTGAAGTTGAAAGGCACATCATTCTCCAGAAGATTGCACAGAGGTTTAGAAATCTTGGAAAAGTCTTTGATAAAGCTCCTGTAAAAACCTGCATGTCCGAGAAAGCTCCGAATCCCTTTGATAGATATCGGTGGAGGTAGTTTTTCAATTGTTTCAATTTTTGCTTTGTCTACCTCGATTCCTTTTTATGAGATCCGGTGTCCAAGAACAATGCCCTCATGTACCATGAAATGGCATTTCTCCTAATTGAGCATCATGTTTGTATCTTCGCACCTTTGTAACACATGTTCCAAATTTTGCTAGCAGTGGTCAAAAGAATCTCCAAACACAGAAAAGTCATCCATAAAAACCTCCATACTCTGCTCCAACATGTCTGAGAAGAAGGCCATCATGCAACACTGAAATATAGCAGGGGCATTACATAATCCAAATGGCATCATGCGGAAAGCAAAAGTACCATAGGGACATGTAAATGTAGTTTTCTCCTGGTCTTCTGGTGCGATGGCAATCTGATTGTACCCTGAATATCCGTCCAGAAAACAATAGAACTCATGTCCCGCCAGTCTGTCTAACATCTGGTCAATGATTGGTAGCGGAAAATGGTCATTTCGTGTTGCTTGTTTCAGCTTTCGGTAGTCCGTGCATACTCTCATTTCAGTCACCGTTCTGGTTGGGATTAGCTCGTTCTTTTCATTGGTAACCACCGTAATTCCTCATTTCTTTGGTACACACTGCATAAGACTCACCCATCTGCTATCTGAGATGGGGTAAATGATGCCAACATCCAACCATTTGATTATTTCTTTCTTACGACTTCCTTCATGATTGGATTGAGTATCTGTTGATGCTCCACTGTGGGTTTGTACTCATCATTCATCAGAATCTTGTGCATGCAAAATGATGGAATAATGCCTCAAATGTCTGCTATAGTCCAGAAAATGGCTCTTTTGTGCTCTCGTAATACTCTCAGTAACTTTTCTTCCTACTCCAATGTTAGTGAAGAAGAAATAATAACAGGTAATTCAAAAGAGTTTCCAAGAAATGCATACCTGAGATGACTCGGAAGTAACTTCAGCTCCAGCTGCGGTGGTTCTTCAATCGAAGGCTTGATTCGATCTTTCTTAGGCAGTTCCAAGCTTTCAACTGGTGGTGTTGATTTGAATCGGAATGGTTTGCCAATGTAGTTGATACATTCTAGGATTTCAGCATCTAGCTCACTGTCAGTCATGTTGGTGATGCAAGCTTCGAGTGTATCCATGGGATTTGGCTCAGTATCCTGAAACAACATCAACTCTGAAGCATTCTTCTTCATTTTCATCACTCGGGAATTTCATGGCTTTGAAAACATTAAAGGTAACTTCTTGGTCCTGCACTTTCATGGTCCGTTCTCCTTTTTGCACATCAATCACAATTTTACCTGTAGCCAAGAATGGTCTCCCAAGAATGATAGGTACTTCTTTGTCTTCTTCCATGTCAAAGATGATGAAATCTGCTGGGAGAATCAGTTTGTCAACTTTGACCAGCACATCTTCAACAACACCTCTTGGAAATGCTAGTGTTCGATCAGCAAGTTGCAACGAGACTGAGGTAGGCATTGCTTCTCCAATCTGCAGTTTCCTGTAAATAGAAAAAGGCATCAAGTTAACACTAGCACCTAAATCACATAAAGCCTTACCGATATAATGTTCTCCAATGGTGCATGGAACTGTGAAACTGCCGGGATCTTTCAACTTCGGGGGAAGTTTCCTCTGAATAATGGCACTGCATTCTTCCGCCAATGCTACTGTCTCGTAGTCTCCCAATCTCCGTTTTCGTGAAAGAATATCTTTCATGAATTTAACATAGCTGGGCATTTCTTCCAATGCTTATGCGAAAAAGATGTTGATATGCAGCTTTTTGAACACCTCTAGGAATCGAGCAAACTGCTTGTCCAGTTTGTTTTTCTGAAGTTACTGTGGAAAAGGTGGAGGTGGAGTGATTCTTTCTGGCTCTTTTTCATTTGCTTCTTTTTCCTCTATCTGTTGCTCTACTTCTTTTGGAACTTCTTCTTTGGATACCTTGATTCCAACATCTTTGTTGATTTCAGTACCGCTTTTCAAAGTAATGGCTTGACATTGCTCCTTCCCTCGGTTCCTTGGATTTGGTTCTATGTTGCTTGGAAGATTACCTGGTGGTCTATAACTCTGAGCATTAGCCAGTTGTCCGATTTGATTCTCCAGTGCTTTGATGGAAGCAGATTGGCTCTGAAACATAGCATCGTACTTTTTTAACTGAGTCAGCACTTCTGTTATTCCTGGTTCATTTGTCTACTCATGGCCTTTGTTCTGTTGCTGGAATCCAGGTGGTGGATAGTTCTGCTGTTGGAATCCAGGTGGTGGATTGTTCTTTTGCCCTGAATTGTTGCTCCATGAAAAATTGGGATGATTCCTCCACCTTGGGTTGTAGGTGTTGGAATATGGATTGTTCCTCTGTCTGTTGAAATTGTTGACAAAAAACACCGTCTCTTCAAGTTGGTTCGGCTCTGGTGCTCCTCTATATGGTGAACTCGTGGATCCAGTGGTAAGAGTCTCCATGAATTTGCATATCTGATTCAGCTTGGCGTTGACTGCTGTATTGGCTCCACTTTCATAAATTCCTGTAATTCTTTGGATCATGCTCCTTTCTGTTGGCCACAAGGAATTGTTGTTGGCCATTTCTTCGATTAGGTCTCAGGCTTGATCTTCCCATTTTACCATTAAAGCTCCTCCAGCAGCAGCATCGATTGTGGTATCATTCTTCAGCTTTCTAGTTCTGGCTGGTGGAAAGTACTTTGCAAGAAATTTGGTGGCTAAAGTGTTCCAAGTTGTGATAGAACCTGCTGGTAGTGAATGTAGCCAAGCTTTAGCTCTGTCCTTCAAAGAGTATGGGAAAACACGCGGTCTCATTGCTTCTTCAGCTTCTTGGTTGTAATTGAAAGTGCCACAAACTTCCAGGAAGTTGCTGATGTGGGCATTAGGATCTTCAGTTGCATTCCCCTCAAACTGAACTAACTGCTGAATCATCTGAATGCATGTTTTGATGTCACCCGTATTTGCTGGTAAGAGAGGAAGTACAATACATGAAATGAGTCTGTTAACCACCGGAATGGTTTTGTCTCGAATGGGAATTGGTGGTGCAACCTCCTAAGGTTCAGGTTCCATGTTGACTAAAGCTTCTTGGCCTTCTCGCCTTTCCCTTCTCAACTGTCTGATGGTTCTTTCAATTTTCGGGTCAAGCAGTCGAAGTTCAAAGCTTCTGGTTCATCTCATGAAGTTTCTGAGAACCTGAAGCACAAGAAAACAAAAACAATAAGTAAAAAGAAAATTAGATACAAGTAAAGGTATCTAACCTTAAAACTAATAGTGAAAAATAAATAAGTCCCCGGCAACGGCGCCAAAAACTTGACCGGTGGTTACACATACACGTATAACGCAAGCGCACGTATCGTTCAAGTAGTATAAAAAGTATCGATCCCACGATGACTTAATACCTAATCTATTAATTTTATGAGGTCAAATGATTACTAGTATCTAACAGGTTGTTTGATTGATTTGAAATGGTGATGATTCTAAATTTAAAAAACAAGTAAATAAAATTGTTCGAAAGTAGGTTTAAGAAAATTCAATATTTAAAACTATCTAGGGTTGTGAATCTTTCTAATATCTTTTAAAAGATGAAGTGGTTATTTCATGTTTGTGTAATAAATCGGTTTACTAACCTGGAACACTAAATTATGCAAAAGCCTCTGTCGATGGTTAGACGCAAATATCCAGTTTAACCCAATTGAACCATATGTATATGTCAACCAAATTATCTGGATTCATTAAGTTTAAGTTCCAATTATGGCTACCCCCGCCCGACAGGTATATGTCTATCCTGTAAGGAAATCTGTTAAAGGGTTATCTATCTTCAAGGAAGATCATGGGCTATTAAGTCTAAGGCTGAAACCTAAAATTCATTTGTCAAGTTTATTTTAGATTTACCACATCAATCTTATTGGTGATCAGACAACAAGAAGCATTAAGTTTAAGACTTAATAAGTAAACCTTTAAATTACCCAATCTATAAAATAACTCCTTATAAACCGGTGATATTATAATTCATCACAACCCCAGATAACTAACTTAGTTACGACACATAACTAGGGCTAGTAAAAACTTAAAAGTAAAAGACATAAAGTAAAAATGCTGAAAAGTAATTGCGGTAAAGTAAAAGCTGAAAAGTAAATTACAATAAAATAAAATGCTAAGGTAAAATGATCAACTTTTACTATTTACTATTTAGATATCTCCCTTAATATAATATATTAACTTGTGATTATTTTACCAACCGTCCATATAGGCGGTAACCTGATTAAGTCAAATTAAGTCCAACCAGCCATAAAGGCGGAACCAAAATAAACCTGCCATATAGGCGGTAAGAAAATTTAATTACCAACCGACCAATCTGGCGGTATCATTGATTAATCAGGTTTAATCCAGATTAAAATGAATTACCAACCAACCAATATAGCGGTATCATTTTTAAGTCAAATTTTAAATGGTTAATATATTGTATTTAAAGGAGATTAATCTAAATAGCAATAGTAAAAGAATTACCTTTCACCCTAGCAGGGGGAAGTTACCTCCTTATGGTGAATAGTAAAAACTATAAAAAGTAAAAAAAGTAAATTACTATTATTACAGAACGTAATTAAAATTAATTACAAAACTAAAATTTAAAATAAACTAGATAGAAAACTCCCTATTTACATCAGAGAAATTAGAGAGGAAGGTACATCTGAAACTGAGACCTCGAGCTCAATTTATAGGCGCGGATAGGCTTTGGGCGTCGCGACGCTATAACCTTTGGAGTCGCGACACCGTGTCTTTTGGCGTGGCATGCTGAGGTGATGACGCGTGGCGATTCAGATAAGGAGATAAGGCGACACATGGCGAGGCGGCTAACAACGCAATTATTGTGCTACGTGGCGACACATGGCGAAAGGGAGTGTCGGCACCGTATGATTGCGACATGTGGCACGCTGTGATTGGTTGATAATGACATGGCACTTTGACTTGGTCAGTAGATGATGTGGATGATGACGTGGCAGACGCGTGGCACACGTGGCAATGGCGATTGTTGGCACCGTAGGATGATGACACACGGCACGACGCACATTAGTAGATCGGTTGTGATGGTGACACGTGGCACGGCGCACGTTAGCAAAGCCAAACTTCTCAGATTCTGACATGTGGATCCGGCGCACATTTGCAGGGACCCGGTGCACGTTAGGCGTTGCGACGCCAAAGGCTTCCGCGTCGCGATGTGCGAAATGACCATTTTGCCCTTTTCATTCTTTTTCACTGTTTTGGCCCCAAATCACCTCCAGAATGTCCTGAAACTTTATTTATCTACAAAATAACACAAAACACATCAAAATATTCACAAAACTCAAGAAACTATACAAAATATTAGGTTAAATGAGTGAGAAATAGTGATATAATTACCACTCATCATAATGTGTGAAATTATTTTGAATTGTTGGATTGTGCATTGGAAGTAGTATGGAAGTTGATTTTAATGTGCATTGTTCCAACTTTAAAGGAAAGCCTAAGTGTTGAGTTAGTAAGGATTATAAGTTTAGAAGATTGAAATTTAAATTATGAAGTGCATATATTGTGGTTTGTGAAGTAGTGTGAGTTTGTGTTTGAAGTTTATGTGATGGATTAATTGAGTGATTGATGATGATAAAATGGTAGTTTAGTATGTGATGGTTATGTAAAATGGGGGTAGAGTTACCTAAGGTTGTAAGAATGGAGGGATTTAGACATGCCGCACACCAAGTGTTCGATATAATGCAACACTTCAATTAATTGAAGAAAATAAACACAATTCATATGTTATAAATGGTGCTTAAAATGGTTAAAATTCTGTTAGGGGTTATTGGATTGATGGAATTAGAAAAGAAGGCGAAATAAGAAAGTTACATAGCGATGTTGGTTTAGGATGCTTTCCAGACATGTTATATTTGGTCGCTTCTAACTCGAGTTCTATATGCCCGATTGATAAACAGTAAAATTCTGAGTAAAATAAACACATAGAGGAGTAACATATCCGAACTTCATAATTTTTGGACTTAAGATGAGGCCGGGCCAAATTTTTGAAGTCAGGCTATCTGCTGCCATGTGCCCAGTTTTTCCAGCCGCACAACCCCCGAACTTCAGTCCATAACTTGAGTTCTAGGAATCAAAAATGCGATCCGTAAAAGCCAACATAAAGTAGACACATAAGCGAGTATTCTATTAAAATTTCAGCTCCAAATTCAATCCGGATTTAGCGTACCATATTTTCAAAGTCAGTGTTGGCGCACTAAAATTTTCTGGATAGAGAGCAGAATATGGAGTTTTGTGAAGTAGCTTGTGAAATCCTCAAACGAGCGTAATAAAAATTATTAGACCACCCTAAAATGTTAGTAACGTAGCGGGAATGAGTTAACATGAATAATGAATAATTTTGTTAAGAAAGGATATAATTCGCAACCTTGGTACTAACTAATTTTGCTAATTCTAGATTATCTCCAGGAGATACGATTCCGCCACCATCGCAAGGCGTCATCAGCAAATTCCGAACCAGTGAGTGGACACTTTCTCTTTTACTTGATTTTCTTTTCGCATTTTCTCAAATCAGACTTACATTTTACGCTTTAGGGCGTTGGAAGCTTTTCTTTCTAGTTATTATTATATATAATTATGCTTTGAAAAAGAAAATGATTTACAGAAAATAATGTTTACGGTTTTAAGATTTAAAAGTATGGTTTTTTATATATTCGGGACATGAGGTAAAACCTCACCCCAGTATGTAACTATTACAGAGATACAGTTGGAATTGACGGATACAGAGAGCATGTGCACATGTGGAGGACTGAGGGGACGCTCTCAGATCCTCGAGCCGGGCTAGGGGGACGGCGATACGTAACGCCCTTATACCCCAGATTTTGAGCTTAGGTGGTAGCATAGATCCGCACCCCCAGCTCCAGATTGTGGCTTGGGGGACGGCGATACGTAACGTCCCATGACCACCATAAATGAGACAGTAGTGGCATACTTTGGGGGATGGTGATACGTAACGCCCCAAAGATATGTATTTTCACTTCTGCCTCCAGATAGGCGTATGGGGGGATAACGATACGTAACGCTCTCATACGATCAGGTTTTCAGACACAGATACAGATTTCAGAAAAAGTTTTTAGTTTTCAGATTCTTAGTACACCGTTTCAGAGCTTCAGTACACAGATTTCAGAATTTAGATTTTTTTAGCAAATAGTTTTCAGAAACTAGATTTTCAGAAACAGTTTTCAAAATCCAGAGTTTCAAAGACAGTTTTAAAAAAGATGAAATTTCAGAAACAAAGATTTCATATAAAGACATTTTGAAAATATGGTTTTGAAGCCAAAAGACTTTTACATTAGTTTTCTGTTATAGTCCACTCACTTAGATCGTATGTCGATCTAACACCCCCACTCCCAGTATTTGTTTTGCAAGAATTCCATGAGGACGAGCTCGGGAGGACAAATACTGATGCAGTCACCAGGGTTGGAGTCCACTAGTATTAAGTCGTATAGCATGAGAGTCTGGTCAGTTTCAAGTAAAAGTTTCTTGTGTACACTAGTAAAGTATGAATATTTGTGAACATCTGATAATGTTTGTAAATTAAAGTAATTTGAGTACACAGATATGAGAAATAAAAGTATTTCAAAATGAGTTATGGTTTACATGCATAACATTGCATTTGAATAACTTAAATTACAGTCAGGAAGTCAGAGGCTTATGGGGTTAGCTCCGCTATCCCCTGCCGATAACATCTCCCAGATCGGGGATGTTACAGGAACTATCTAAAAAATATAATGGAATTACGTGAGCTTTGATTCCTCTCAATCCTAGATGATACATAGACAACTTAAGTTTTTAAAAATTTAAGTTTAAGTTCTTTAATTTAATTTTTAATTTAATATAATATAAATTCAAATTAATAATTTTGAAATCCCATTTTTTATTTTTTAAGAAATTAAAATTAAAATCATAAATTAAAAAATAAAACCGGAACCGAACCGAAATCATCCTGTTCGGTTCGATTCGATTTCGATTCCCGGTTAGGTTCCGATTCGGAACCGAACCGAACCGAACCGGTGGCCATTCTGCGTCCAACTATGAAAAATGATAAGTGAATAAAGTGAAAATAAAAGTAAGATATTTTATTTTTTATATATTTAAAAATTCTATTTCTTTTTGAAAAATATGAAATCATTAAATTATAATTTTTAAATATACAAAAGATACAAAAAATTGTCATTCCGTTTATCATCCATTTGTTCACATATCACTCTCTCGAACTATATAGTTTAATATTATAAAGAGAGAGGTTTGATTTACAATTTTAAAATGAATACATTTAATTTAGGGTGCAATTAGATTGCTCATAAAAAAAAAAAAGAGAGATGATATCCACCTCATCATCAAAATCAATAATTTGATTATCTGGCACGTGTTTAATGATAGAGATTAAATTGTTGCACTTTTTTTTTTATTAAATGGTACATTGATGATTCAATCTCATTATATTCCGTGAGTTTTAGTGGGTACTCAAAATTATCACCCACTCATATCATGTCATGTGTCCATTTATTGATGACGCGACCCTAATATTCTCGATGGATCATATCTTTTTGAAAATTCAATTTTTGTCTAAGATTCTGACCCTGTACGGAATTAAACAGCTACTTTAATCTTAGATAGGTAAAAGTTAGAGTAACTATAGTTCAATTTAACAATCACCCTTAAATCTATGCAAATATGAATCAAAACAAATATATCAAAACAATAAATAAAATCACCGCAAGAATTTGTTGACGGAGTGGAACTCGTGCGAGTAAAAAATCACTTCGGGTATAAGTTATCACCTGAATCCACTATGTATGAGAAAACTTACAGCAATGATATATGACCTATGGTGATAACTTCACCGACTCTAGTACTTCTAGACTGTAATAACTCGAAGAATTCCTCGAGCCTGCACCAAAAGACCTTCTCCAAAATCTCTAAAGTCTCTAAGTGGATCAACCCTGCAAACTTGCAATGCCAGAACTCCAACTACCAATCTTCCTCCTAGATAACTCTGAAGGCTTAAAAAAATGGGTTAGGATTGTGTTTCTGTATTGATGGTAAATCAAAACTCAATCTCACCAAAAGAAAAAAAGACAGGGAAACCAAAGAAGTCTTCTAGATGAATTGTTAAGAATGTTGAAAACAAACAATATTGTAGCTCAGAATAATGTGCTTGCAAACTTTAATAAGATAGCTTTATGTTTGTTTATATAATTATGGTAGATGTAGGGTTTTCCTTGTGCAAAACTAGATCAAAAACGCATCTAAAATAACCCACTTACGTACAGTTGTTCAAACACCACAAGAACGCGTGAAGAATGCCAGTAATTTCGCCAAACCGTTCGAACGTCCTGACGAACGCACCTCGAACTCGAAGCCTCTGGATAATTTCATTCGAACGTGACTCGAACACACCTCGAACATGAAGCATCTGGAATATTTTGTTTGCACGTCCACTCAAACTAACCACGAAGGCAGAGCGTTCAAACCCAAAAAAGAACGCACCATGAATGCAAGCCTTGAAAGCTCCATCTGATGTCATCCAAATACTTGTCCAATTGCACTGAGATCTTAAAAACTAATTACAACTCAATTGAACTTGTTTTGATATGGACATTGCCAACAAACATGAAACTAACAATCTCTACCTTTGGAATTCTGTGACAAAATCACCTAATATAAAGACTATGGTAAAAGATCCAATAATAAAATAGTCAATTGCCCACCATCAAGACAACGGATTTTATTACAATATGACTTGATCTAATACCTAAACAAATAGTCTTGAAGTTGACGCCACAACAGTCACTAATTCTGCTCACCTGAATCATCCATAAACAACAAGATACCTGTGAAAAGCAAAGAGAACATAAAGATAAAATAAATCAAAAATTAAAACATCTCATGCATAAAAACAAAAACAAAAATCGATACTTACTCCCCATTTTTTCATGAAATGACAATTGGTAAAAATAACATATCAAGATACTAATTAAAAGTCATATGCAAGAGAATATGCAGATTGAACTTACTCCCCCTCACTAAAAGCCCTACTCAGTTAGCAAAACGAACACATGGGAAGTAAACACTCATAAATATGTAATGCTAAAAAAATGATATGTGATGACATGAAGCACACACAAACAAACAATAAGTTAAAAAATATAAAAAATAACTTAAAACATCATTTTAAGCAAAGACAATATTACTCATTCAGTATTCAGTTGTTCATGACATGAGAAAATATGCACTACTTTTGGTCATGCTAAATAATACAGACATGCATATGACGTAAATACCAAAAGACGGCAAGCACTTGTGTGAAAAATAAGTGCACAATAAGTCAAGGCTTAAGACCTTATTTTATGAGTGAGACACAGCTAAAGAAGCCATATCTCATGACAAACCAAGTCCACAAAATAGGCGTTCAAACCCAGCATCACTAGGACCTGAAAATAAGTAACATTGTTTGCATGTTATAAAATTATCCCTCTAAATACGATGAGCTTTATAAATAAAATCTCTTTTGAGTGAAGGGTTTTTGTTCTTATCTTTTGAATTTGGCCCATTGGCTCTTTTGTACTTGAGACTCATTTAAACTATTTTTTTCTTTTTATTTTTAAGAGGGGCTAGCATAAAGTCATCTAATCAAATATCATACTATTTAGTGAGCTAAGTATGACATAAATTAGACTGCCAGTCTAAAAACTCATACATGTGTCCAAGCCTAAAGATGTAAAAATGTGTATGTGAGATGAAAACACAAGGTATATTAAGGTTTTCCATCACACAAAGCATCAAGAAAAGTAAAAGCATATTAGGGGTGAGCAAAACCGGTTTCGGGTTCCAATTCGGTTCCGGTCCGATTCCGAATTACCCTATTTATATAACATTTTAATTTATATATATATGATTTTTATACATACAAAATATATAATGATTTCAAAGACAAGATAATTGAGTTGGCCAATGATCAAGAAACAGTGAAGTGGATGAAGAAGATAATGAGGCTAATTCATGAGAACCCAGAACTTACTTATGAAGAATTTGAAACCAGTAAGCTCATTAGGCAAGAACTTGATTTTCAAGCCACCACTAGTCCAAACTTGACAAGCTTATGGCCTAATGGTGCCGCCAGTGCAAGTACATCCCGAAATTTTGATCATTCTGATGTAGATACTTCTCTTCATCTGTAGAAAAACAACTTATATATTAGGTTCTATGTGTATCATCCATCATCCATCATCCATCATTATCTTCTTCTACTTCTTCCCATGTTTCAGCTGTACGAATGAATTAGTAATATAACTATTGTTTATAATCATATTCCTCATGTTCAACTTCTGTAATTACATGTTCAATCTATTTCTGGCTTTTTGTATAGTACTTTTTCAGCACCCATATGAGCTTTCATCACCCTTCATATTTCTTTAGACTGATATTCATAGATCACATGAGAAATCACTTGCATATTACTTATGTAACTTCCCATTACACCAGGAAACATTGAGATCCTAGCCTAACTACATCGCATAGTCGAAGAACTTTACCGATTTAAAATATAAAACTAAGAAAACCCACAAAATAAAAGATAAAAAACAAGATATCTAACGGTTCATCGTTGAAAAAAGCAAAAAATACAAGGAATGAGAGCAAAACAAATCAATGCTTTAGGGTTTTGTGACAATAACCTTGAGTTGAGAGATGATTGTACACGTGTTGTAACTTGTAATCATTTCTAGTGACTGCAGCTTTGAAGCTTCTGTGAGAGACTTCTGTGAGAGACTGAGAGTGAGAACTGAGAAGAGAAATCAGATGTATGAAGCAAAATCGCAGAAATGGAAATGGTTGTTGTGAAGTGCGAATGAGTTTACTATCATTACTGGTTTAGATTTAGGGTTGCTGCTGCTTTTAGTTTTATGACTTTAACGACAAAAACGACAACATTTTGCGATTAATGGGTATGAAATCAGGTCTAAATTCGGTTCTAAATTCGTTTATGTAATCGGGTCCAAAATCGGGTATCTAATCCGGTTCTCAAATACGGTTCCGGTTCCGGTTCTATGGTCCGGTTCCGATTATTCTGGAACTGGAACCGGATCGGTTACAATCGGTTCCTTATATTTGGAACCGGAACTAGACCGATTACAACTGGTTCCGGTTCCAAATCCGGATTTTCGTTCCGGTTCCAACCGGTTCCGGGTAGACCCGGAATCGGTGCTCACCCCTAAAGCATATTACACATGCATAAATATATATCTTACATACCAGGACCATATGCATATGCTTTTACATGCTCATTCAAGACATAAATTTTTTTTGGTATTTTCATTTTATATTTTTTTTTTGTAATTTTCGTTTTGACCCATTATCCAATGGTACGTGGATTTGTATCCCGAGTGCAGATCATACCACCGTCCATTCAGAATCGGTTATGGAATTTATGTCCAGGCTTCCATCATATATATCAAGAGATATATAACTAAAAAATAAAATACACACACCCATATGCAGTGAAAACAAAAAGACATACAGTCGTGCAGCAAACAAAAAACGCATGCACGCATACATGCAATAGGGAAATATGAATGCAATATCTAAGCAGAGGTACACCGAAGTGTACTCTCATCAAGCCTTTTAGGATCAATACATTCAGAAGTTGATGGGAAGTCATCTCATTTCTTCACCCAAACTTTCTTAGGAGTCTCATTCACTTGAGAACTCATTGTCAACAGTACAAGTTTCTTTATAATGAATTTTGTCTGTTTAGCTAACGCAGAAACTTAACGAACTAGATTTGAATAATCAAATCTATATGAAACACTCTTAGGTATTTTCTTTTGTTAATGCAACAATAAGCACTTAGGCCTAATGTGTCCTGACTTGTCACAATGGTGGCAAACATACATAAATCCCAGACGAGAGCAAGGTTTACCAAGAACACCTCTAAATTGATACCTGGCTCACTAGAAAAGAAATAACATTAGTATTTTTATAACATTCAATGACAAATTTCTTACCTAGATTACATGAATGAATGACAGACACAGTTTTAGACGATAAACCCTTGTCATAGCTCGACTAAAAAAATTTACTCATCTCTTCTCACATGGAGACACACCAGTCCCAAACTTATAGTCTAGTTTCTCAGTCTCATTAGAAAATACAAGCATCGATGTTCTAACATTTTCAAGTTATATTTCTAAAAATTTAACTCTATCAGCTAGACATTTATCCCGCTTCTCAAGGTCATCAATAACATTAAGGCTCTTGTCAAGATTGTTGGACAGTTATGACCCATAGCGTCACTATTTGTACAGATCATGGTGTTGTTGTACAAATTAACTATGTGACATAGGAGATTGCTCTCTTATCATTTGTGATTAGATCACCAAGATGTATAAATGATAGGAGGTCCATATGATTAGTACCTGGATTGAGATGATATGAGACAGTATCAATCCACGAAGGTTTAATCATTAAATATCCCTAGTCAGAGTATTGTCGAGATTGGACATCGATAATGCGAAAAATACTAGTATTACACTTGTGCGCGTTGTGAGGGTATAACATCATAGTTCTCATATATTTGGGTATAGGATACTCATGCAAGTGTAATAGGAGGTTGTGTTTTACCAATGGTACGGAAAACAGCTTCGCTCTGGATAGACCCCTCGGAATTCCATTGGTAGTATGACTATGTGTCTATGGAAGTTCGAAATCAGGGTAGGTGTATCTGGTCTTAACCTGAGACTTGCACCGCTAATACTTGCGACAATCAATATGCTTTGGTTTTAGGTCGTCCAGGGCTTTAACAAGTTATGTGTACGCCTCTGCTGGGTATATTGAGAATCATAGTGTGTTAGGTATGATGTCAAGACGGAAGTATCACTCCAGTCATAGTGGAGATGATGGTCACGTAGGATACGAAACTTGTTCTCTTATATGCTGCAGCTATCAGGATATTATGACTAGGTCATATTTATCCGATTATAGAGACTAGTTACCGGAGATCCGATATGTGATTCGTACGGGGAAGACATAATTCCAGCCCCATGCCTAGCATGTGACATCCGATACTAGATCGAAATACGCAATACTACGTATACTACGCCTGATATAGATCACATATTCATGTAAGGATATTTCTGGAGAATTGGGTAGGCATGGCGCTTTGCTAGAAGCCAACCTTGTCTTGTAAATCGGTAAAAACGTAGTACTAGGTACTTACGTGTTCGGATAGTCCGACGACCAGATTTACTGCCAACATATCCGGGGATCTCATGGGTCGCTTCCCAAAGATTCACCGATGACGTATGAATCACACTTTATTAATCTGGGATTAATTAAATGAGAGAGAAAATTAATCTGGTATTAATTGCAGAGATATTTTATCTGGGATAAAATATCATTTAAAAGAGAGAACGATTAATTTGGAATTAATCGATAAAATAATATATTTGATATATTATAAGAAATTGGATTTCGACGCGGAATTGAAATTATATTTTAATTCGGGCGAATGAGTTAATTTAGAATTTATTCGTTAGCGACGTAAATAGTGATTTTGCTAGGCATAATTATTTAATTACGTCGCAACGGAAAATTCAATAATTTAGAATTAGCGAATCCGAGCCCGGGAGTGTTTGCGAGCGCATTCGCATTTTAAATTCGAGTGCGGCACGCAAGTCACATCAAATGTCAAATCACTAGTCGCATCAAGCGTCAAATCATTAGTCACTTTGAGTGATGTGACAACTTGTCACTTGATTGATTGATTGATGTAAATAGTGATGTGAGTGGTTGGAGCTTAATGGCTTGACTTTTTGGAAAAGGGTAAATTGTATATGTTTATTTGTTTTTTGAAAACAAATAACTAATACATTTTTTTTGGAAACAACCAACTCTCTCTCTTCCTCACTTCATCTCTTTCTCTCGCCCAAAAGGGGCTTTTTCCTTCTGTTTTTTCTGGTTAATACCGTGAGACAAGGAGAAGAAAAGTAATTATTTTTGTGGCAAAAATCAAGTGTGCTAGCACACATTGGAGACATACAAAGGTGATAGGGAAACCCACTTGTGAGTAAGGAATTAACACAAGGCTTGGAGCTTGATGGAGATCACCATTGATGACCGAATTTGGAGGCCAAAGTCTGCTGTTGTCGTGAGCAGTAAGGAGGGAAGAAACAAGTTTTGTTCTTCACCGCATCGCTCAACTACTCGATGTAAGTATTCTGTAACTTCCTCGTGTATTCGCATTTATGTTTTATGCTTGATAATCGATCCTCGGGACCGTAGAAACTTCAACAATAGTATCAGAGCGAGTAAAAGCATGAAACTTGTATTTAGGATTAAAATTGGGTAAATTGATTTTGAGCATGATTTGGTTAAATTGTTTGATTGAGTATGCTTAATTAATGTTTAATTGAAGTTTGATTGGATCAATTTCATGAAATTTTGATTGGATCATTTTTTCCCTTTTTTGTGTGGCTTGGCCGAATCTTCAACTACCCTAATGCCTTGGTAATTTTTGATTTTTGATTCATTGGATGACTTGAAATCAATTGGGAAATGTTGAATTGGATTTGATTGGATTAAAACCGAATCGATTTAAAAAAAAAAACCTTACTGTTGCCGAGAGCTTACTAGCATGTAATGGGTTTGATTTTTTATTAAATTGTGTTGGACATGATTTAATGTTGATAAGCATAATTAATTGTACAAATTTGTGTTTTGGAAATGTTAATTTGGGTAATTGATTATGCTATACACTTTGGTTAATTAAATTGTGAAATTGGAATTATTGTGATTTAACTAATTGGGCTTAAATTGGATTTGGGCTTGAAAAGTTGTAATTGGGCTAATTGGGCTTGGTTGTACCAAGATTAGGCAAATTGGTTGGATCCAATTGGGCCCAAAACCAATTCCATAAAGTCCAATTATGACTAATGGACCTTTAAAGTTTAATTGGGCCTGATGGGCCTAAATTGATTTCTAGGCTTATGAGGTTATTCCTTGATTGGGCTTTGGTTATTAGGTTTGACCCAAGTTGACCAAAAGTCCATGCCTTAAAGAAATTAATTGAAAGCCCATTGAAATTTAATTAAATTAACATTGGATGTTAATCGGGCTTTGAGACCCGTAACGATTAAATTTGGAATTTAAGTCGTAAAGGTTCGTTAATAAAGTGTAATATTTAATTTGGAATTAAATAGGTGAATTAGTATTAAATGCAAATTAAATTGGATTTAATGTTGTAGTTTAATTTATTTCAAGAATTCATACTTTGAGTACTTATTCGCAAAACGAGTTTGACTCGCACAAAATCAAATCGTTGTTTGAACATTGGAAGGTCATTAATTATCAGATTAATTAATTGGATTAGATTGATTGATTGATAACATGCTTGTGTGAATACATGGTTGCGATGCATGAATAATGTATATCGAATGGATATTAGATGGGTGTGGCAATTTTGGAAATTATTGTAATAGATTTAGAATTTATTAATTGGACCTGCGTATCCAGCCTATTACCTCCATACTCTTTGTATTTCTCTTCTCACCTATTCCCCTCAATGTAAATGAGGTTTCTTTAGAAGTGTTATGTAACGGGTAGAAGCAATACTTGTGCTAGCGGGAGAGAGGAAAGAGAGAGATTTGATCTAGGATCAATGTGTTAAGTATCCATCTGCATATCATTATTATTTTATTTACGCGCCTTATTATGTGTTTAGAATGCATGTTTAAGGGTGTATGATGATGAGACCTTAACAAAGATAATAAATTGGTTGCCAATTTACACGCGAAAAACCCTCAAAAAATATTAAGCGTTTTTCCTTCCATTGAGTTATTCTTACTCAAGATCTTAGACTGGCATTGGTTTGTTGGCCAAAGTCAAGGCCTTTGTCCGTCGAGGATGCGTTTGAATCACGAGAGTTTTGTTCCATAACTGTGATCACTAAGTTTGTTATGCCAAATCCAAGGCTTAGTTGATTCAGAGGAAAAAGGTTAGGCAATATATTGGATATATTGGCATCTATAGGATATATGTTTCGGACTTGGATGTCCCCCTACTGGATCTAGGAATTGGATGAGATCCAATTGATCTTGGAGATCTACCTAGTTAATTATCATACAATTTGTTGGCCAAAGTCAAGATTGTGTGATATTTAACGGGATCCTAGCCCACTAGGAAACACAGTTTCCCGAGTACTCGACAGAGGGTTAGAGGCTCGCCGAAAAATAGTGGGAGGCAATTATTAAATTTGTAATATTCATTTAATAACTTGCCATACGCGCTCAAATCAAAATCATTTCGTCAAATGAATTAAATGTTAGTTGGACTAATATTTAATTATTATTTTAATAAAACAGTTGATTTTATAATTGGATTATAGTAATCAATATAATTGAATTAACCTATTAAATTATAGTTGATTATATAGTTAGACTATAGTAATCATTATAATAAATAGTACCTAAATCGTTGATTAAATAGTTGGACTATTAGAATCAAAATAAATTGAAAGATTAGTGTTTAAAACATAATCCTGGGTGAAAATATTTTTTAAACGACTTTAATTTTCAAATTGGGAATATAATTTCAGGATGGTCCTGGAAACTAATAAGTTACTTTATTTGATAAAATAACATATTAGGCCTAAGCCCAGAGTTAAGCAAATAGTAGAGCATGATATTTGGAATATTCATGTGATGATAACTTTAGTGCTTAATCCATTAAGCTTGCCGCAAATAGACTCCTTAATTTCTTAATCAGAAATAAGGATTATATCCTTAAAGTATGATAATGAAATTGAAGGATCTTCATAGATCTATCTTTAGATCTTTGAAGTACTCAATTGCAATAATAAACTCTTGGAGAGTTAATGGCTATTCTCAAGGAGATAAAAGCCAAAGTTTGCAATAAAGCAAGAAGCGCAAGGCGCACCTTACTTCGATATTCCAGAAGGCCAAGGCTTGGCCAAAGGCTTCTGGGGTGTGAAAATGGGCAAAAGCAAAGTCATTATAATCTTCTGGGAAGACAAAGGACATATCCCAAAATGTCTGCCTAAATTGTGGCAAACGGGATCGCGGAAGCGTGACTGCCGTTTGGACAAAGCAGACATGAAGGAATTGAAGACGAGCAAGGCTCTGACTTCAATTATGTTTGACATAAATATGTACTGGTGTGCAGAATCTGCTATGAGCAGGATACTGACTTCAGTTGAGATCTATCTGCGAATTAAAAATGGGACGAAAGTCTCTGTTTTAACCGTAGATACCTAAGTTTAGGAACTACCCTTCAGGTGTGTACTTAAATTAGGAAACTGTTAAAATATAACTAGTTTGACTAGATACATTATCTATATATCAGGGTTTAACCCGTTGCGGGTATACCTTTATATTCTAGAATACTAAAGTATTTTATTATATAAATATGATATTGAGATAAACACATTAGATGTGAATAACAGAATTTATATTTTGAATATAAATGAATCTCAAAATATGACAAACAAATAGCTCAAACTGATTTGATCAGAAGAGACTTAATTGTGGCATTGTTATCTGGGACACAACTAAACAAGACTCGTATATCCACACTTTCGAAGAGTGAGTACTAGGACAAATTTGATTCCATTCAAATAAAGTCTACGAATCTAGTTTATTGGGCAAAGTGCCTAAAACACTATTTACTTGGTAAAAGTGTAAATGCCACCGATTTGTTAGCCCTAGTTCATAGTGAAGCAAGAGGGCCCATGTCTAGCTAGGCTGGAGGTGGATATGAATATTTCGTGACCTATACGGATGTGGCATCGCGTTATGATTATGTGTTTTCTTTTGAAACACGAATCAGAAACTTTTAAAGTTTCGACACGAAGTAGACAAACAGATCGGCTAAAGTATAAAAACATCACGGTTAGACCATGATGAAAATACTTAAGTAATAAGTTTCTCAAATACTTGAAAGAGTATAGTATTATTTCAATGAGGACTCCTCCCGAAACACGTCATCTTGACGGTGTGTATGAACGGATATACCGAATTTTGTTGGACATGATAAGGTTAATCATGAGTCGCTCTGAGCTACCATTTCCTTCAACGGATACGCATAAACAGTGCAAGAGTTATTTTGAATAAGGTTCCATAAAAATCTGTTTGACAGACTTCATATTAGATATGAACAGGAAAGAAACAAGGTTTTCTTATTCCTGAAGATTTGGGTATGCTAGGCATATGTTTGGATGATACCAAACTAAAACCCAAATTGGATAAGTGCCAAGTTGTAGGTTATCCTAGGGAAACCAAAGTATAGTACTTATACAACTCACAAGAGAACAATGTAATTGTTGCTCGCCATGCGGTTTTCCTAAGAGGAATACCTATACGCATTGGTAAGTGGGAGGAAAGTAAAACTCGATGAAAATCGGAGTAATACTATTCCAGGCACCGATTCCTTAATGGAACATAAATAGTTCATCAAGGATAAAACTAAACCAATAATCTTCGAATACACAAGAACCGCGTAAGTCGGAGAGAGTCAGAAAACAACCTGGGGTATGGGTTTCTGATCTCACCTCAAAAAGATGTTAATCTTATTAAGGAATACCAACTGACTACGTATGAGGAAGTGATACAAGGTATCGACTCCCTATTAAAGTGCCATAATATCCAAATTGGATTCCATGTATATCAACTATGTTTGGATACTAGTTGATGTACCGCAAGGCATTGTGCCTATTGGTACTATATAAGTCTTCAAGGAAGACATACATGGATGGAAACATACCAACGTGCAAAGCTAGGCTTTTAGCGAAAAGGTATCGTTATCAACATTGTGTCGATTACAACGAACCCTTTTACCTGTTGCCACGGTAAATCCATTTGGATAATGCTTGCTAATGCTGCATGTTTCATTTATGAAATATGGCAGCTAAATGCCAAAACCGCTTTCCTTAACGGAAACCTTTTGGAGGATGTTTATAACATCCTGACGGTTTTGTCATACCAAAACTAGCAAACAAGGTTTGCAGGTTATTCGATCCATGAATGGATTGAAGCAAGCATTGAGTTCTTGGAATTGTCGTTTTGATGTAATCATAATGGTTTATGATTTAATTCAAAACGGAAATGATTTTTGTGTATATAAAGAGGTTAGTGGGAGCACACTGACAGTAAATGTCCTATAAAGTAATGATAATATGTCATTTCTTGGAAATGATATTCCCATAATAATAATCGGTGAAAGCTTGGATTTCGAGAAAATTCTCCGTAAAATTCTTGGGAGAAACAACTTTATTCTAGGAATAAAGATCTACTGAGATAGATTTAAAGTTGTTGACACTCTCCGAGAACTCGTACATTGAAATAAATGTACGCAACCTGGTGTCTCATACGCTTTGAGCATATGGATTCACAATCAGGTCAATCCAGATGATAGTCATTGGATTGAAGTTAAGAATATCCTTTAGTATCTTAGAGAACTAAGGATGCTGTCTTATACTATGGAGAATGAGAACTTGAAGTGACTGGGTACACTGCTGCAAGTTTCCAAACCAATAATAAACGGTACTATAAGGTTTAAATAACGGAACAGTGAGCTGGAAATCTTCCAAGCAAGATATTGTTGCCGAATAAACAAAAAATGCGGGTTATTGCTGCGGCTAAGGCAGCAATAGAAGCCATTTGGGTCGATAATAAATCTAATTAGATTAGATATAGTTCTGTTAGCAGCTGAGCTAGGCTACAACACAGGCTAAAGAATTAATGGTCTCATCAACGATCCAGATATATACTTCGATATTCATCTAATTCGTTCGGATCATACATCATGGCGATGTGATGATTGAATAAATTGCATCAGATGATAATCATGCAAATCCGCTGATGAAAGCTTTTTCTCATAAATTTGAGCCAACCGTACATAGTTCGGGTGTAAGACACTCGAGTGACTGGCTATAGGCCAAGTGGGAGATTGTTGGACAATTATGACCCATAGCATCACTATTTGTACAAATCATGGTGTTGTTGTACAAATTAACTATGTGACAAAGGAAATTGCTCTTTTATCGTTTGTAATTAGATTACCAAGATATATAAATGATAAAAGGTCCATATGATTAGTTCCGGATTGAGATGATATGAGACAGTATCAATCCATAATGGTTTAATCATTAAATATCCATAGTCGTAGTATTATCGAGATTGAACATCGATAATGCGGAATAGACTGATGTTACACTTGTGCGCGTTGTGGGAGCATAACGACATAGTTCTCATATATTTGGGTATAGGATACTCATGCAAGTGTAATAGGAGGTTGTGTTTACCGATGGTACGGAAACAGCTTCTCTCTGGATAGACCCCTCGGAATTCCATTGGTAGTATGACTACGTGTCTATGGAAGTCCGAATCAGGGTAGGTGTATTTGGTCTTAACCTGAGACTTGCCCCGCTAATACTTGCGACAATCAATATGCTTTGGTTTTAGGTCGTCCAGGGCTTTAAAAGGTTATGTGTACGCCTCTGCTGGGTATATTGAGAATTGTAGTGTGTTGGGTGTGATGTCAAGATGGAAGTATCACTCCAGTTATAGTGGAGATGATGGTCACGTAGGATACAGAACTTGTTCTCTTATATGCTGCAGCTATCGGGATATTATGACTAGGTCATGTTTATCCGATTATAGAGACTAGTTACCAGAGATCCGATATGTGATTCGTACGGGGAAGACATAATTCCAGCCCCAGGCCTAGCATGTGACATCCGATACTAGATCGAAATACGCAATACTACGTATACTACGCCTGATATAGATCACATATTCCTGTAAGGATATTTCTGGAGAATTGGGTAGGCATGACGCTTTGCTAGAAGCCAACCTTGTCTTTTAAATCGGTAAAAACATAGTACTAGGTACTTACGTGTTCGGATAGTCCGACGACCAGATTTACTGCCAACATATCCGGGGATCTCATGGGTCACTTCCCAAAGATTCACCGATGACGTATGACTCGCACTTTATTAATATGGGATTAATTATATGAGAGAGAAAATTAATCTGAGATTAATTGCGGAGATATTTTATCTGGGATAAAATATCATTTAAAAGAGAGAACGATTAATTTAGAATTAATCGATAAAATAATATATTCGATATATTATACGAAATTGGATTTCGATGCGGAATTGAAATTAGATTTTAATTCAGGCGAGCGAGTTAATTTAGAACTAATTCGTTAGCGACGTAAATAGTGATTTTGCTAGGCATAATTATTTAATTACGTCGCAACGGAAAATTCGTTAATTTAGAATTAGCGAATCCGAGCCCGGGAGTGTTTGCGAGCGCATTCGCATTTTAAATTCGAGTGCGGCACACAAGTCACATCAAGCGTCAAATCACTAGTCGCATCAAGCTTCAAATCATTAGTCACTTTGAGTGATGTGACAACTTGTCACTTGATTGATTGATTGATGTAAATAGTGATGTGAGTGGTTGGAGCCTTAATGGCTTGACTTTTTGGAAAAGGAAAAATTGTATATGTTTATTTTTTTTGAAAAAAAATAACTAATACATTTTTTTTGGAAACAACCAACTCTCTCTCTTCCTCACTTCATCTCTTTCTCTCGCCCAAAAGGGGCTTTTTCCTTCTGTTTTTTCTGGTTAATACCGTGAGACAAGGAGAAGAAAAGTGATGATTTTTGTGGCAAAAATCAAGTGTGCTAGCACACATGGGAGACATACAAAGGTGATAGGGAAACCCACTTGTGAGCAAGGAATCAACACAAGGCTTGGAGCTTGATGGAGATCACCATTGATGACCGAATTTGGAGGCCAAATTCTGCCGTTGCCGTGAGCAGTAAGGAGGGCAGAAACAAGGTTTATTCTTCACCGCATCGCTTAACCGCTCGATGTAAGTATTCTGCAACTTCCTCGTGTATTCGAATTTATGTTTTATGCTTGATAATCGATCATCGGGACCGTAGCAACTCCAACAAAGATTGGCCTGAACTTCTTTCTTTTCTAATTCCATTTTTTTCATCCTCTTATTGACCTCAATGTTTCTCTTCTTGATATCTAAGCTCTCATTGAAAAAAAATTTGTAAGCTACCTGAAGTTCATCCTTCTATATGTGGTCATCGTGAGAGAATTCAGAAATAACATCTACATCACCAATATTATCCTCTCTCTCACCCATCACGCTAGAAGTAAATGCAATAAAATTACTCTTATCCTCAGAAGACTCATCAAAAGTATAGTCATCTTTTGAATCACTAAGTGAGGCTGCCATAAATTTTTTACCCTTAGACTTTAGATGGTACATTCAGATCTTATATGCTCAAACCCTTCACATTTATTCATTTGATAGTGCGAGGTCTTCTATCATTATCCTCTCTAGACTCCCTTATACTACAGACAATCTCTATAGGTTTCTTCATTTTAAAAAATTTCTTAAATTTTTTAACAAACATGGCCAAATCAATATCCATAATAGTATTTTCTTTATCATCACTTGATGAATCATGTCCAACTTCCTTTGCGATCTTCATTGTTATGGTCTTGGGCTTTCTATATCTAGAAAGTTTTCTCTCATAAATATGAAGTTTTCCTACATAGTCCTCTAGTTTAAGATGATCTAAGTCATTACTTTCCTCGATGGTAGTGCGAGGCCTTCTATCATTATCCTCTCTAGACTCCCTTAAACTACAGACAATCTCTATAGGTTTGTCATATCTATCCTTATTAGTGCTACGACCAATTTTCTTCATTTTAAAAAATTTCTTAAATTTTTTAACAAACATGGCCAAATCAATATCCATAAGAGTATTTTATTTATCATCACTTGATGAATCATGTCCAACTTCCTTTGCGATCTTCATCGCTATGGTCTTCGGCTTTCTACATCTAGAAAGTTTTCTCTCATAAATATGAAGTTTTCCTACATAGTCATCTAGTTTAAGATGATCTAAGTCATTACTTTCCTCGATGGCTATGATCTTTGGTAAAAACTGCTCAGGTAGAGATCTAAGGATTTTCCTAACTATCGTATTCGTATGAATAATCTTTCCTAGGTTAAAATTTGAGTTCATAATATCGTTAACCTCGGCATAAAATTCGTCAAAATCTCATCATCTTTCATCCTAGCAATTTCAAACCTAGTAGCAAGATCTTGGAGTTTATTATTCTTAACTGCCAGTGTGCCATCGTGCACAGTCTGAAGGATATCTCATGCATCCTTAGCGATCTCACACATATATATTCTCATAAATTCAGCGGAACAAACAACAACATGAATGGCTTTATTATTCCTATTGCAAGCATCTAACTCCTCTTTAGTCCAAGTCAGTTTATCTTTAGAGGAATAAACCTCATCAACCATAACCATGAGAGAATTACACTCATACTCTATTGACATCCAAACTTTCTCATATAGGGATTTAAAAAACGCTCTCATGCGAACCTTCCAATGCAGATACTCAGTCCCATCAAAGAACGAAGGAAAATTTAAGGGTAAACTCTTATCCATAGTTTAAAGGGTCAAGGATCAAGGTCATGCTTTGATACCAATTGAAAATTCAATTTCAATCTAAAGTTCTGACCTTGTGCAGAATTAAACAACTACTCTAATATAAGACAGGTCAAAGTTAGAGCGACTATGGTTCAATTCAACAATCTCCCTTAAGTCTGTGCAAATATAAATCAAAATAAATATATATCAAAGAAGTAAATAAAACCAACACAATAATTTTATCGACGAAGTAGAACAAACATGCGAGTAAAAAACCATTCCGAGTATAGGCTACTACCTGAATCCATTATATATAAGAAAATTTACAATGATGGTATATGACCTATGATGACAACTCCATCGACTCAAGTACCTCTAGAGTGTAATAACTCGAAGAACTCTCTAAGCCCGCACCAAGCTGCATTCTCCAGAACCTCTGAAGTCTTTGAGTGGATCAACCTAGCAAACTCGTGACGCCGAAACTATGACTGTAAACGTGTGATAAATGCGAGCAGTTTCGTAAAATCGTTCGAGCGTCCTGATGAATACACCTCAACGTGTAGTATCTGGACAATTTCGTTCGAATATGAGTCGAACATACCTCAAATGTGAAGCCTCTTGAGATAATTGATCTGAAATACCTGAAAAAACTTTTACCCATATCTTAAGAAAGTTATGTAAAATCCAAATTTATGTTCAGACGTGTCACTCACCTTGAATAAATTTACAATGAAACACACATGAGCATAAATTGGATCTAATAATATTATAAGCTATATTGTCAAAAACAGCAGAGGGGAAAAGACGTTTTGGTAGTTCAATCCGCCCAAACGCTGCCTAAATACCACCCAAGTGCAACCTTTTTGTCATTTTTAACGTAGCTGCATCATTTTTACTTGCACTTTAGGCTCCACGTGTTATGTCTAAAAAATATCATTCTCTAAAAAGTATTATAATGGAATTGGGCTACCAACAGTATACAGGTTATACCTGGTAGACCCGGCCAAGGTTCCGGTTCGGAACCGGAACCGAACCGGAACCGAACCGGTTGGAACCAGAAGGTTCCGGTTCCGATTCCGAAACCGAACCGGAAGGGGACCGGTTCGGTTGGGGTTCCACCCCAACTCGAACCGGTCCGAACCGGTGGAACCGTACGGTTCCACCGGTTCGGACGGTTCCAACCGGAACCGAACGGTTCCTGTTGGAACCGTAGGGTTCCAACAAGAACCCTACGCCCTGCCCAAAAAAAAATAAATTAAAAAAATAAATTATATTTATTATATAAAATATAAATTACTGATGTACCCCTAATAACGGTAATAAAACGGTTATATTTAGGGGCATTTTTTGTATCAAAAAAATTCTGAAATTCTATAAATATGATTCATTTTTCATAATTTCATCACACCAAATTCTCAACTCTCTCATTTTCTATAAATCTCTTATTCTCAATCTTACTTCAATACAATTCTCTTATAATTTTATATTCTTATTCTCAATCTCAATTCATTTAGTTGTTAATTTGTTATCATTCGCATCGTAATTATTCAATTTTCTTATTTTTCTTCCTAATTTCTCAAACGAAAAATGGCAAGCTCATCTGAGAACATTATGTCAAATATGCCAACCCAAGAGAGCGGCCCTAGTGTCAGTGCACAATCACGGAGAAGAGAAGTTAAGGCTCGGTCCTCATATATTTTCAAAATTCATTTTACTTTAGAACGCCTAGAAGATGGTTCACAACGAGCAATTTGCAACTATTGTGGGGTTATTTATAAATTTTATGGTGGATACGGCAATATGATCAAGCACATGGAAAAACATCATCCGGTTGAATTTGGCATTGATACGACGCAGACTCAAATGGCCAGGTACACATCATCTAGTAGAGGTACGAGTAGTGTATATTTATTTAAATATTATGATGCAAAAAATAGAGAAGAATTTGCGAAATTAACATGTATGGCACATCTTTCTTTAAGCTTTGGTGAAAAACTCCATTTTACTAATTACGTGCATAATGCTTTAAACCCTGCTGCATGTAGAATGACTCGAAACACAACAAAACGTCATATTTTCAAATTATATAAAGATGGTAAAATTATTTTAAATGAAATATTTAAAGAGATGAAAGGTCGTATTTCTATATGTTCTGATATTTGGAGTGACCATTGGCAAACACACTCATACATGGGTGTGACTTGTCATTGGATTGATGCATCATTTACCATGCAAAAAAGACTTATTGCATTTAGAGTTTTTGATGACCCACATACTGTACATAATATTTATAGAATGATTAATGTAATTTTTGATGAATATGGTTTAGTAGAAAAAATTTTAACAATTGGATTTGATAATGCATCTGCAAATACTGCATCCATTCATGATTTAAAATCTTTATGTGAACCAAATTTAGGGGGTCGATTTTTTCATATTCGTTGTACATGATTACCTGGCATGTGTCATCCAAACATTGGGACACTTAAGCCACTCAATTTCTGTCTCCATCATGTTAATGGATAGTTTACAGAACCAAAAATGCTAAGTGGCTGTAGAATTACTCGAGTTTGCAATGATCCCTTTCATTTACATGTAATTTGACACTAACCCACTTTACTTTAATATGCAAACACTGAAATTGTCCTAAAAAATACTTATGTTTCAACGAACAATATTCCAATCCCATTAATTTATATGCAATATCTATAAAATATGAAATCATAGCATAGTTAAGAGGAGGGGTATATAACATTTGAAAACATGAAAGACTTTATTGATTACTAAATCATTCTCTGGAGCATATTAAAAAGCCATTCCTTATTTGAAGGTAAAATAATAAATTTATTAAATACTTAAACCCACTACTATTGACTTAAGCATCAT
Source organism: Zanthoxylum bungeanum (assembly GCA_019454045.1). Lineage (NCBI taxonomy): Eukaryota > Viridiplantae > Streptophyta > Magnoliopsida > Sapindales > Rutaceae > Zanthoxylum > Zanthoxylum bungeanum. Next base: position 135,926 of record SKCR01015504.1, read on the forward strand.
AAGGTCTTTTATAGTTACCTCTCACTTGTATAATTACCCCTCACTTGTATCAATTCCAAAATCAAGAAGATTCTTAAAAGAATCGCTATATGTTGCTATAAAGAAACTCCATAATCAATAGACAACTCCAAAAACAGGATTCCAACACATACTCCACAACCAATCAAGCCATCATTCTTGGCACTAACCACCTTCAACCGCGTGTTCTTGAAGGTATAGTACATTCATGCCCTTAGCCTCTCCAGTCGCTTGTTCTTGAAGGTATGACACACTCATTCCCTTACCTTCCTTGACGCACACAATACAAAATTGAGTTTAGTTAAAAATTAAAGCTTATGGTGCACGTGAGTATAACACCTCGATTAACATGACGTATGCATCATTGTCATGCTCTCCATGCATGAAATATTATTACGAATAAAATCAAGTATTATTAAGTTTGATATCCACGTAGCCTTTCCCGAGTTCTTGGGATAATTTTTGAGTTTTTGTATTCTCTTAAATTTAATAAGTTCCCCATGAACATCCTTTAGAATTATGGTATATCTTGAGGTATAGATATCATTTTCAATAATTCAAGTGCCGTAGAAAGCTTAGACACATTACTACAACTTTCATATTAAATATTTTCCCTAAATCAACACCTAAGTAAGTCAAATTTTATCCTTAAAATTAAATCTCTATTCTGGATGGGAAATTAAGCCCATTTCGCTTCTAAATTTTGGCCCATTAAAAAACATAATTAAGCCCATTTTGCCACCCAATTTCGACCCCTTCATGGTCTCTAGAGATCTCTACACACTTCTATCAATTTCACTTAATAAATTAAAAAAAAAAACACAAAAGCATAACAAAATGGCTTCCTGAGCGAGATAAAGAAACACAAGCACAACTCAATTTTCACTCCCTTACCGAGAGTTGAAGAAGAAAAATCATGGGATTTGAACATGATGAAACACACAACAAGTAGCTAAAAATGAATACATTGTAGTGCAAATATTACAAATATTTCAGTAGTTACAAATACAATAATTGGTAGGAAATCCGAATAAGGCTTAATTTTAGCCCAGCAGACCCTATCGGTAGACATTGAAATCAGACCTTCTCGGCAGACCCTGAAATCAGACCCACGGAGCAGGCCCTCACGGCGGAGGCTGAGAGCAGAGGTAGACCCTGAGAGCGGAGGCTGAGAGCAGAGGCATACCCTCAGAGTGGAGGCTGAGAGCGGAGGCTGGCGAGCAGAGGCAGAGGCTGGCGAGCGGAGGCGGAGGCAGAGGCTGATGATCGGAGGCAGAGGCTGATGAGCGGAGGCTGGCGAGCAGAGGCAGAGGCTAATGAGCGGACCCTCAGCCCAAATGTCCATTATTCCGAGACTTGTTGATTTCAACAATATCCTTAAAACAAATTCGTCCCCTACCGTAGGTGCAGTAGAACGTGAGACGATTGTTTCCTATGATACAACGGAAAACGTACGAGTAAGGGCACCACCGAACTCGTATCCAACGAACCAAAAAAGTGTTTGAACTCTCCCTTAACAAAACAAAGAAAAACGAGATGTTGCGTGTGATGTTTTGTTTTTTATTCTCTGTGTTGTAAACAAAATCTGAGTATTGTTTATATAGGAAAACGAAAAAACACAGCTCATTTAAAGGAAATTAACATGCCAATTATATCTCATAAATGGGAGGCCTTTCACTTGTTGTAACCACCAAGCTAATTAAATTAGCTGTTATGGGAATTCAACTTTTGTAACCACCAAGCTAATTAAATTAGCTGTTATGGAAATTCAAAAGGCTTGGAAAATTGAAGAGATAAGTAAAAATTCGGCTGGGCCGGGCTCGCACAATTTGGTCCGGCATTCGTGTACGCAGGTGCACACGAGCAAAGCCTGTTTGGATTTTGATTTGCACCCCCCTGCGCGCACGTAGAGAGAGCCTCTATCCTTATAACTCTTACCCATCTACATATGAGCAATCATATATAAGCACAATTTTCCCCTCTAGCTTTCCCATATGGGACAAGCTAACTTCTCTTTATTTTCCAACACCAATGGGTGAACTTTGAGCAACAATTTCTCATTCACCCAAGCACCATTTTAAGCATATGAATATACCATTTCGAAGTACTCACGGAGGAGTATCCGAATCATGCAATAACAACCACTAACACGAAGTGGACCATGCTTAAAATTGAGCCTCAAAATGCTTACTCATAAGTATTTTCCAACAATCCCCCACATGAATGAAATTGGCGAAAACGTCATATAAAATTATTTTATAAAATATTTTATTTTGACCTAGAAGAGTTCAATGGTTCAACACCTGCATATGATAGGTAGACCTCAGCCTTTGAACCTTCCATTGTGAAAATATATCTCATTTACTGGCTGAGAGTGGACGCGATGTCATTGAACGTACTGCCGTTAATGTAAATGGAGAACATATATCACACAGATATTTTACCTAACACATCTGAGTTCTCATTATTATGTTCATTTTGGCCATGAACATCAACCTAGTTCTGCAAGAGTTTCTAAGAATTGAGCCCCATACAATTCCCTTTGAAGCGGCCCCACTTCTCTCTCACATAGGTAAATTCTTATTTAAGAGTATCTCGTAATACTCTGCTCGATTCCCGACGCATAAGAATCATTAAAAGCTTTTGCTTAACCTCTATCCATACGAGCATCACTGTTTCATTTCACCATAGGAATGGACTAGAGGGTAACCCCCACAGTGAAGCAATTATGTCCTTTACGAGTAGGTTGTCCCATTGAACCTAGATCTTGGGATCTTCAGTCAACAAGGTTGGGTTTTCCTTCGTAATAAACATTTATCTAATGGGCTTTAGTCTCATTCCCCTCGATGATTTCACAACCAACTCTCTATTTAACCTTTGGTTAGCGGATCCGCAATGTTATCCTTTGACTTTACATAGTCAATCGAAATAACTCCAGTAGAGAGTAATTGTCTAACGGTATTGTGTTACGACGGATATGTCTAGACTTACCATTATACATATAGTTATGTGCCCTTCCAATTGCAGATTGACTATCGCAATGAATGCAAATTGTTGGCACTGGCTTAGGCCAACTTGGAATATCCTCTAGAAAATTTCGAAGCCATTCTGCTTCTTCAGCACACTTATCTAATGCAATGAATTCTGATTCCATTGTAGATCTGGCTATCACAGTCTGTTTGGAGGATTTCCATGATATAGCTGCACTACTAGTGTAAACACATAGCCACTGGTAGACTTTGAGTCTTTCATGTCAGATATCCAATTAGCATCACTGTATCCTTCGACTACAGCTGGATATCTATGATAGTGCAACCCATAATTACGAGTAAAACGTAAGTACCTAAGTACTCTCACTATTGCTTTCCAGTGATCAACCCCTTGATTACTCGTATATCTACTGATCTTGTTTACTGTACAGGCTATATCAGGCCTTGTACAACTCGATAGATACATCAAACTCCCGATCACTCTAGAGTATTCTATTTGAGATATACCCTCTCCCATATTCTTTGATAGGTGTAGACTCACATCTAAAGGAGTTCTTGCCACAACAGAATCATCATTGTTGAATTTACCAAGAATCTTATCCACATACTGCGACTGATCAAGAATAAGTCCATCTGGACTTCTCGAGATCTTTATTCCCAGAATGACATCTGTTAGACCCATGTCTTTCATGTCAAACTTGGATTTCAACATATTCTTGGTGGATTTCACCATTTTAACATTACTCCCGACAATCAGTATGTCATCAACGTAGAGACATAAAATGACATAGCCAACTTCTGTCTCTCTGACATAAATACATTTATCACATTCATTGATTTTGAAACCATTTGCCAACATGGTGTCATCAAACTTTTTATGCCATTGTTTCAGAGCTTGTTTTAATCCATACAAGGATTTTACTAAACTTACACGACTTTCTTTTCTTGTCCTGGAGCTGTAAAGCCTTCAGGTTGTTTTCCATGTAGATTTCTTCATCTAAATCTCCATTAGAAAGGCTGTTTTCACATCCATCTGATGTACCTCAAGATTGCGCAAAGCTGCAATCGCTACTATCATCCTTATGGAATTTATTCTCGTTACAGGAGAATAAGTATCAAAGTAATCAATACCTTCACGTTGTCTGTAACCTTTAATTACAAGTCTTGCTTTGTACTTGTCAATTGATCCATCTGCCTTTTATTTTCTTTTTGAAAATCCACTTGGACCCTAAAGGTTTACATTTTGGAGGAAGATCCACTAACTCTCAGGTGTGATTTTGTAAGATGGATCCAATTTCACTATTGATGGCATCTTTCCACAAAGCACCATCAGCTGACCTTACAGTTTCGTTATAGCTTGAGGATCATTTTCTAGCAAAAATGTCAGAAAATCTGGACCAAATGATTTTTCCGTTCTAGCTCTTTTGCTACGTCTTGGTTCAAGTTCAACAACTTGTTGATCCTATGGAACATTTACGTGTTCTCGGTCCGGACTATCATCAATGATAGTCTCATGTGCCCGTTTGTGCATATTTGAATTCGAATTAGTTTTATAGAGGAAAAACGTATTCGAAAAAGGATGCATTCCTGGACTCAATTATCGTATTCTTGTGAATATCTGGTACATTAGACTCATGCAGAAGAAATCGATAAGCATTACTGTTATGTGCATATCCTATGAAAATGCAGTCAACAGTTTTTGGTCTTATCTTCACCTTCTTAGGTGGAGGTATGACTACTTTGGCAAGGCACCCCCACACTCGTAGGAATGTACTCTTTCTTTCCACATCTCATAAGGAGTTTTCCCTGCTTCTTTCCGTGGTACCTTATTTAAAAGGTAATTAGCTGATAAGAAGCTTCTCCCCACATATTCTGAGGTAAGCCAGAGATGATTAACATAACGTTCATCATCTCTTTCAAGGTATGATTCTTACGTTCCGCAATCCCATTGGATTGAGGTGAATAAGGAGCTGTGGTTTGATGTATGATTTCATTTTGTTCACAAAGTGATTCAAAAGGAAAACATACTCACCACCACGATCACTTCTTAACTCCTTAATTCTTTTATTCAGTTGGTTCTCAACTTCATTCTTATAGAGAACAAATTTCTCTATAGCTTCGTCCTTATTTTTCATCAATACACATAGAAAAATCTTGTGCAATCATCAATAAAGGTAATAAAATATTTATCATCGCCTCTCGATTGTATTGAATTAAAATCACATACATTGGTATGAATTAGATCAAGTGGTTCAGAGTTTCTTTCAATACTATGAAAAGATGATCTAGTTAGTTTTTCCTCAACACAAGTATCACACTTATGTCTGTTATCAATTTTAAAATTGGGAATGTGATTCATATTAATTAATTTTCGCAATGAATTAAAATTAACATGTCATAATCTACCATGTCATAGATTAGAGTATTCAACAATATAAGTAAAGAACTAGCTTTATTGATATTTTTGGGTTTAACAACCATTACATTGAGCTTAAATAGCCCATCAATTACATACCATTTTCCCACATACATCCCATTTTTAGTCAAAACTACTTTATCAGACTCGAACACCATCTGGAATCCATGCTTGTTCAGAAGCGATCCAGACACAAGATTTTTCCGTATTTCAGGTACATACAGAACATTTTTCAAAGTCAACTCTTTCCCCGAGGTCATCTTCAGAATCACATTTCCTTGACCTTCAATCTCAGATGTTGCTGAATTTCCCATGTATATCTTTTCCCCATTACCAGCAGGCTCAAATGAGGAAAACATGCTCTTGTCCGAGCACACATGTCGAGTGGCACCAGTATCAATCCACCACTCTCTTGGGTTAGAACCCACCAGATTCACCTCAGAAACCACAGCAGAAAGATTAATGTCTGAAACATCTTGAGTCATGTTTTCTCTAGCACATTAGCCTCTTGTTTCTTTTTCTTCTTCGGCAGTCTGCACTCAGAAGACTTGTGACCCATTTTGTCACAGTTGAAGCATCTTCCTTGAAATTTGGATTCTTGGAAACTCCTCCTGTATGGCCCATCTTTGACCCTTTGTTCTTGAGGTTATTGTTCTTATGGCCATGTTCGACAACATTTGCTTTGGCCTCATGAGTCATTCCTCTCTTGTCCGATACTCGGTTATCTTCCTCAATTCTCAGCTTAAGAACCAAGTCTTCAATGCTCATTTCTTTTCGCTTATGCTTTAGATAATTCTTGAAATCTTTCCAACCAGGTGGTAGTTTCTCAATTATCGAGGCTACTTGGAAGGTTTCACTTAAACTCATCCCTTCAGCATGAATTTCTGCTAATAATCTGCAGTTCTTGTACTTGGCTTAACACAGTTTTGGAATCAATCATCTTAAAATCTAGGAAATGGCCTACGATAAATTTCTTAGTACCGGCATCCTCAGTTTTATATTTTCGATCTAAAGATTCCCAAAGCCCTTTAGCTGTTTTCATTCCGGCGTACACACTGTACAAGGAATCACTTAGCCCATTCAACACATAATTCTGACATAGGAATTCAGAATGTTTCCAAGCATCGATGGCACTGATGACTTGGATATCAATCTCACCCTCTTTGGGTACATGAGCATCATCTTTTAGAAACCTCGCAAGGTTCAACGTGGTCAAGTAGAAAAACATTTTCTGTTGCCACCTTTTGAAATTCTGACCACTAAATTTTTCAGGTTTTTCCGCAGCAGGATTGACATGGCTCACATGTCCAACAAGTTGTCTAGCCATAGAGGCAGCAACACCTTGGACAGCCACAACGGCTGCCATATTAAGCCCAGAGGCTGAAGCAAGTTGGCCAGCTGAAGAGGCTGCCATATTCGGATCTACTGTGTTTGGACTGATTTCCATATCCACAGAGTCGAATTTGTTTTAAGACTGTAGTGCAAATATTACAAATATTTCGGTAGTTACAAATACAATAATTGGTAGGAAATCCGAATAAGGCTTAATTTTAGCCCAGCAGACCCTATCGGTAGACCCTCAAACCAGACCTTCTCGGCAGACCCTGAAATCAGACCTTCACGGCAAACCCTCACGACGGGAGGCTGAGAGTAGAGGTAGACCCTGAGAGCGGAGGCTGAGAGCAGAGGCAGACCCTCAGAGCGGAGGCTGAGAGCGGAGGCTGGTGAGCAGAGGCAGAGGCTGGCGAGCGGAAGCGGAGGCAGAGGCTGATGAGCGGAGGCAGAGGCTGATGAGCGGAGGCTGGCGAGCAGAGGCAGAGGCTAATGAGGCGGACCCTCAGCCCAAATGTCCATTATTCTGAGACTTGTTGATTTCAACAATATCCTTAAAACAAATTTGTCCCCTACCGTAGGTGCAGTAGAACGTGAGACGATTGTTTCCCAGGATACAACGGAAAACGTACGAGTAAGGGCACCACCGAACTCGTATCCAACGAACCACAAAAGTGTTTGAACTCTCCCTTAACAAAACAAAGAAAAACGAGCTGTTGTGTGTGATGTTTTGTTTTTTATTCTCTGTGTTGTAAACAAAATCTGAGTATTATTTATATAGGAAAATGAAAAAACACAGCTCATTTAAAGAAATTAACATGCCAATTATATCTCATAAATGGGAGGCATTTCACTTGTTGTAACCACCAAGCTAATTAAATTAGCTGTTATGGAAATTCAACTTTTGTAACCACCAAGCTAATTAATTAACTGTTATGGAAATTCAAAAGGCTTGGAAAATTGAAGAGATAAGTAAAAATTCGGCTGGGCCGGGCCCGCACAATTTGGTCCAGCATTCGTGTACGCAGGTGCACACGAGCCAAACCTGTTTGGATTTTGATTTGCACCCCCCTGCGCGCACGTAGAGAGAGCCTTTATCCTTATAACTCTTACCCATCTACATATGAGAAATCATATATAACAACAATTTTCCCTCTATAGCTTTCCCATATGGGACAAGCTAACTTCTCTTTATTTTCCAACACCAATGGGTGAACTTTGAGCAACAATTTCTCATTCACTCAAGCACCATTTTAAGCATATGAATATACCATTTCGAAGTACTCACGGAGGAGTATCCGAATCATGCAATAACAACCACTAACACGAAGTGGACCATTCTTAAAATTGAGCCTCAAAATCCTTACTCATAAGCATTTTTCCAACATACATGATCTAGGAAGCAATTTAAGCTAAGGATAAAGTTAATTAAAGTAAGAAATCCCACCTAAAGATTTATGATTTTGGGTTTTTGTTGATGATTGTTTGTTATGTGGGTGTTGTTAGTCTATGAATTGTTATGAGATAATTACAAATTAAGAAGGATGAAATGATGTGATGAACATGATTTAGAGAACCTTATACATCTTTTGAAATTGTGGAATTATGATGAGTATGTTAGAGATGAGTTTAAGTTGTTAGATGATGATAAAGATTATGTTGATGGTGTATTTGTACGCAAAAATGCTTGAGGGTGTGGTTGATTTATAAGGTCAGATTCGGCAGTGAATGAGGTCGGATTTGTTGGTTTTTTAATGCATGTTGATGTGTATGTGGGGTGTGAATGAGCCTTGAAGAGCTGCTATGCCGTTTTCTTGCTCCATTGTACTCTTTGTTGCTGTTTTAGTTTCGTCTGGCTATTGGTCGGTGGATCCCACTAGTCCTTTCAGGCTCGAATTAGCTATGGAGTTTGATGATTGCCGCAGACGAGACTCTGATTTTGTATCAGTTCTACTTTCTCTTGCTATTGAAAAGTTTCGGTCCCAATTCACCGGTCTAGCGTACCCAACAAGTAATGTCCGAGCGTGAACCCCCAGCAGCCATATGATGATGAAGGTAAATGATATTGTTATGGTTGTAGTTAAAGCTGGGGTTATGAATGATTGAATGTTGTTGAGTATATTTAGTCTGACAATTTCCATGTTTATCTTAAATGTGATTTGGTGCATAACAATGAACTTATAACATGTCTAATGCATGGTGGTTATAGCAGAGTTATGTGGATTAATCATGGCAGTGAGTTATAATAGGTGTGCAGTGAGTTTGGTCACAGAACATTTTGGATAGGTTGTGTGATATTTAAATTATAAAATGAAATTCAGATCTCCCTTTGACTCATCGTAAAATTCTATATAAGGTAGACATGGGTCCAACATATCCAAAAATGAAATTTTTAGATGAAAGGAGAATTTATGACGGATTATACAATGTGGCTGCCCTGTAGTCTCGTCAGGTTCTGTTTTCCCTAAACAACTTGTAAGAAATTACTTATAATTTGAGTTTTGGGTATCGAAATTGAGATCCATAAAAATCTACGTAAAATAGACAAATAAAGGATCATTATATCAAAGTTATAGCTTCTGCCATGTTCCTAATAAATAGTTTGCATAATTTTAAAATAGATTGATGTGTAGTGAATGCGTCCGTAAATGGGCAAAAAATGAATTTGTGATACCCAACTTACGTAGCTCCGAATTAAATTTCTTAAATTCGTAGGCCACTTAGGAATGTTAATTTTCTAGCGAGATTAAGTGTTTATGCATATTGTATTTTATTCATCGTACGAAATATATTTTTGACGGTTGTTCTAACGAAGTTAATTGATTAGAGATCGGAGCCAAGAGTCACAGCCATCATCAACTCTATGAAGCATTTCCAGCTGATTTCCAAAACCGTGAGTGGATTTTACTTATTGAGTTGATTTCTTGATATTTTATTTATCGAATTGTTTTCTTGATTTTTATTTAAGATACTTTGAGTGTTTTTTTATTTGAGACATTTGAGAAGTTTTACAAAATTTGAGAATTATTTGATTATGAGATTTTATTGATACACTTTTTGAGTTATGACCTTGATGATTTATGATAAGTATGGTGTTGAAATATGTCTCGAGCTTTTGAGAGATGATTTTGAGATTTAAGGATTGAAGAAGAATGTTATCAAGATATTTCTGTATTCTTGTTGTTTTTTGTTGTCCACCATGGTGTGAGATTTCTTGGCTCTGTCTAGTTGAGTTGGTTCCTAGATGCCTGATTCGTTGTTCAGTTGAGTTGGTTATTATTCGCTCAGTTGATTGGTTCCTAGGCGCTTGATTTATTTGTTCAGTCGAGTTGGTTCATGGACACTTGTTTTCTAAGTTGAGTTGATTCCTGCACATAGAGATATTGTTTATGATGAGTTTTTAAAGAGAAATGATTTTATGGCGAAATTTTTAGAGTCATACGTTTTCTGGTAAGTTTTAAAGAGATAATTATTTTATGATAATACTACATTAAATTTGATCTCATTTATAGCAGCTTGAATTTTAATTGATATTCTTGATTTATTATTTTATAGTGTTCACTCATTAGGTTCATTAGCACTCACTCCCCACTCTACAGGTTTTTCAGGTAACTATATCTGGTGAGCCATAACAGACCTTTGGAGACATTATCTGAGGAAAAGAGATGTCACACCAGTCACTAAGGATTAGTCTATCTTGCACAGTCATACATTCATATTTGTTGAGTTAATGTTTGTGTTAGTTCTATTTTTATTGGAAATATTCGTAACAAAACAAGTTCAATTGAGTTGTAATGAGTGTTGAAGATCTCGGAGCAATTGGACAAGTATTTAGACAACATGAGATAGAGAATTCAGAGCGACATTTACTCTTTTGTATATTTCAGAATATTTAGAGCTCCAATTGATATGAAGTTAGTTGAATTGGAAAGTAGACTCGAAAATGATCGCGTACATATAAAGAAATCATGATTTGGCCAAAAGTTGAGAAAATTACAAGCATTTTAAGTTGCCCCTGAAAATCAGTCCGCGACCCACGTTCGTGTGTGGCGTTCGTAATTACGGTCGAATGTTTTCGAGGAAGAAACTTTGCGTTTGAAGTGAGTTCAAACGTCCCTGCGTAAGTAGGTTATCTTAGACACGTTTTTAAAGCCAAAATAACACTAGGAAACCCTTTTTATTTACCCTATCTATATAAACAAACATGGAGCCACCTTCCTCGATAGTTGAAATACATTTTCATTGAGCCAAAATCTTGTTGGACAATTATGACCCATAGCATCACTATTTGTACAGATCATGGTGTTGTTGTACAAATTAACTATGTGACAAATGAAATTGCTCTTTTAACATTTGTAATTAGATTACCAAGATATATAAATGATTAAAGGTCCATATGATTAGTTCAGGAATGAGATGATATGAGACAATATCAATCCATAAAGGTTTAATCATTAAATATCCATAGTCGTAGTATTATCGAGATTGGACATCGATAATGCGGAATAGACTAGTGTTACACTTGTGCGCATTGTGGGAGCATAACGACATAGTTCTCATATATTTGGGTATATGATACTCATGCAAGTGTAATAGGAGGTTGTGTTTACCGATGGTACGAAGACAGCTCTCTCTGGATAGACCCCTCAGAATTTCATTGGTAGTATGACTATGTGTCTATGGAAGTCCGAATCAGGGTAGGTGTATTTGGTCTTAACCTGAGACTTGCACCGCTAATACTTGCGACAATCAATATACTTTGGTTTTGGTCGTCCAGGGCTTTAACAGTTTCTGTGTACGCCTCTTCTGGGTATATTGAGAATCGTAGTGTATTGGGTGTGATGTCAAGATGGATGTATCACTCCAGTCATAGTGGAGATGATGATCACGTAGGATACGAAACTGGTGCTCTTTTTGTACTGCAGTCTTCGGGATAATATGACTAGGTCATGATTATCCGATTATAGAGACTAGTTATCAGAGATCCGATATGTGCTTCGTACGGGGCAAACACAATTCCAGCCCCAGGCCTAGCACGTGACATCCGATGTTGGATCGTAATACGCAATACTACGTATACTATGCCTGATATAGATCACATATTCCTTTAAGAATATTTCTGGAGAATTGGGTAGGCACAGTGCTTTGCTAGAAGCCAACCATGTCTTGTAAATCGGTAAAACGTAGTACTAGGTACGTACGTGTTCGGATAGTCCGACGACCAGATTTACTGCCAACATATCCGGGGATCTCATGGGTCACTTCCCGAAGATTCACCGATGACGTATGACTCGCACTTTATTAATTTGGATTAATTATAAGAGAGAGAAAATTAATCTGGGATTAATTACAGAGATATTTTATCTGGGATAAAATATTAATTAAAGAGAGAGAACGGTTAATTTGGAATTAATCGATAAAAATAATATATTCGATATATTATACGAAATTGGATTTCGACGCGGAATTAAAATTAGATTTTAATTCGGGCAAACGAGTTAATTTGGAATTAATTCGCTAGCGACGTGAATAATAATTTTGGTAGGCACAATTATTTAATTAAATTTGATTTAATTACGTCGCAATGGAAAATTCGTTAATTTAGAATTAGCGAACCCGAACCTGGGAGTGTTTGTGGGCCCACTCGCATTTCGAATTCAAGTGCGGCCCACAAGTCACATCTAGCGTCAAATCACTAGTCAATCAAGTGATGGAAGTCACATCACTTTGAGTGAAGTGATGATTGTCATCATTGATTGATGTGAATAGTGACATGAGTGGTTGATGGCATTTATTGCCATTTTGGCTCCAAATTTGTTGACTTTTTGAAAGGCTTTTACATAATTTTGGAAAACAATTTGGTATTAGTTTTTGGAAAAACCAAATACAAAACCAACTCATCACTTCTCTCCTCTCAACACACATATTCGGCCAATGGCCAAATATTTCCTCTCTCATTTTTCTTCTCAAAACCGTGAACAAGAAGAAGAAATTAGGAAGGTTTGTGGCAAATCTTTCCATTGCTAGCACATGAAGAGTCATCCAAGGTGATAGGGAAACAAACCCATGAGCATGGAATCACAACACAAAGCTTGGAGCTTGGAGATCCATCCATGGAGTTGACCGAATTTGGAGGAGCACAAAAACAACCCATTGCCGAGAGCTTCCAAGGAGGAGCAAAAAGTTTTGTGTTCGACGCATCGCAAATCCGATCATTGTAAGTATGATTCTGCCATTCTTCTTTGAGTATTCGTACATGATTTCTATGCTTGAATTGATCTTGGGACTAACGTAGAAACCCAACAATGGTATCTTGAGCCATTTTGAGCATGAAATATAATTAGGGTAAAATTTGGGTAAGTTGGATTTGAGCATGTTTTGACTAAATTACTTGTTTGAGCATGCTTGTATATGGATGACTTGGAGTTGTTTGTGATTAATTTTGTGAAAAATGGATTGGATCAATTTTTCCCCAAAATATAGGCTTGGCCGAAACTTTGAGTGTTGCCCTAAGTCATGGTGATTTTTGATTTTGATCATTGGATGAGTTGAGATCATTTGGGTAATGTTGATTGAGGATTTAATTGGATTGAAAGCGAATCGGAAAAAGAAATCCCCAAATTTCCGTGACCACTATGCATGGAAAATGATTGATTTTTGATTCAAATGTGTTGGACATGTTTTGATGATGACAAGCATAATTAATTGTGTAAATTGATGTTTTGGAAATATTAATTTGGTTAATTAATTATGGCATACACTTTAGGTTAATTAAATTATGAATTTGGAAATTTGGTAATTTAATTAATTGGGCCAAATTTGGAATTGGGCTTGTAAAGTTGTAATTGGGCTTAATGGGCTTGGTTGGGCCAAGTTTGGTTTAGGCTAATTGGTTGGATCCAATTGGGTCCAAAACCATATCCATAAAGTCCAAATATGACTTAATAGACCTTTAATTTTAATTGGGCCTAATGGGCCTAAATTGATTTCTTGGCAAATAAGGGTGATTCCTTAAATGGGCTTTGGTATTTGGGTTTGACCCATATTGACCAAAAGTCCATGCCTTAAGAAATTAATTAAAAGCCCATTGGACTTTAAATTAAATTGACATTGGATGTTAATCGAGCTTTGAGACTCGTAACGATTAGATTTAGAATCTAAGTCCTAAAGGCACATTAAAAGGTGTAATTATTTAATTTAGAATTAATATAGACTTAGTATTAAATACAAATTAAATTGGATTTAATGTTGTAGTTTAATATAATTCGTGAATTCGTACTTTGAGTACTTATTCGCAAAACGAGTCGGACTCGCGCAAAATCAAATCGTTGTTTGAACATTGGATGGTCATTGAATTCAGATTAATTAATTGGATTAGATTTATTGATAACATGCTTTGTGTGAATTCATGGATGTGATGTATCAATAATGCATATCGGATGATAGGTGAGGGCAATTTTGGAAATTGTTGTAATAAATTTAGAATTTATTAAATTGGATCTGCGTGTCCAGCCTATTACCTCTTGACTCTTTGTATTTCTCTTCTCACCTATTCCCCTCAATGTAAATGAGGTTTCTTTAGAAGTGTTATGTAATCGGGTAGAAGTAATACTTGTGCTAGCGGGAGAGAGGAAATGAAGAGATTTATTCTAGGAACAATGTGTTTAAATATCCATCCGCATATCATTATTATTTATTTATATGCGCCTTATTATGTTTTTAGAATGCATGTTTAAGGGTGTATGATGATGAGACCTAACAAAGATAATTAATTGGTTGCCAATTACGCGAAAAACCCTCACTACATATTAAGCGTTTTTCCTTCCATTGAGTGATTCTTACTCAAGATCCAAGATTGGCACTGGTTTGTTGGCCAAAGTCAAGACCTTTGTCCATCGCGGATGTGTTTGAATCATGAAAGCTTTGTTCCATATCAGTGTCTTGTCCAAGTTGTGATTTGTTGGCCAATGTCAAGATCACTTCTTGTCCATCGACATCGATTACGAAGCTTTCCATGGTCAATGGGTTCCGCTTAACTGAGATCATTAAGTTTGTTGTGCCAAAGCCAAGGCTTAATTGATTCAGAGGAAAAGGTTAGGGAATATATTGGATATATTGGCATATATAAGATATATGTTTCAGACTTGGATGTCCACCTACTGGATCTAGGAATTGGATGGGATTCAATTGATCTTAGGGATCTACCTAGTTAATTATCATACAATTTTTTGGCCAAAGTCAAAATTGTGTGTTATTTAACGGGATCCTAGCCCACTAGGAAACAAAGTTTCCCGAGTACTCCACAAAGGGTTAGAGGCTTGCCGAAAAATAGTGGGAGGCAAGTATTAAATTTGCAATATTCGTTTAGTTACTTGCCAATACGCGCTCATTTCAATTTTTCGTCAAATAAATTAATATATTAGTTGGACTAATATTTAATCGTTGTTTTAATTAAACAGTTGGACTGTATTCAAACTATTTCATTTATAGTTGATTATATAATTGGATTATAGTAATCAATATATTTGAATTTAACCTATTAAAATAATAATTGATTATATAGTTGGACTATAGTAATCATTATATTAAATAGTACCTGAAATCGTTGATTGGATAATTGGACTATAGCAATCAAGAATAACTGAAAGATTAGCATTTAAAATAAAACCTGGGTGAAAATATTTTAAACGGCTTTAATTTTCAGATTAGGAATAAAATCTCAGGATAGTCATGGAGACCGAGAAGTTACTTTATTTGATATAGTGACGTCTCGAGCCTAAGCCCGGAGTTGAGCAAATAGTAGAACATGATATTTGGAATATTCATGTGATGATAACTTTAGTGCTTAATCTGTTATGCTTGCCGCAAAGACTCCTTAATTTCTTAGTCTGAACTAAGGATTAGATCCTTATAGTATGATATTGAAATTGAAGGATCTTCATAGATCTATCCTAAGATCTTAGAAGTACAAATTGCAATAGAAAAATCTTGGAGAGTTAATGGCTATACTAAATGAGACAAAGCCAAAGTTTGCAATAGGGCAAGAAGCGCAAGGCTTGGCCAAAGACTTCTGGGGTGTGAAAAGGGGCAAAGGCAAAATCATTATAATCTTCTGGGAAGACATATGACATATCCCAAAATGTCTACCTAAACTGTGGTAAACGGGGTCACTGGAAGCGTGACTGTCGTATGGACAAGGCAGACATGAAGGAAGTGAAGAGGGGCAGGGCTCCGGCTTCAAATATGTTTGTCATAAAAATGTTCACTACTAGTATTAAAATTGGATTTTAGATACTAACTGTGGTACATAAATATGTACTGGTGTGTAGAATCTGCTGATTAACAGGATACTAACTTCAGTTGAGATTTACCTGCGAATTGGAAACGGGATGAGAGTCGCTGTTTTAACCGTAGATACCTAAGTTTAGGAACTACCCTTCGGGTGTGTACTTAAATTAGGAAACTGTTAGAATGTAACTAGTTTGACTAGAAATATTATCTCTACATCAGAGTATAATCCATTGCAGATATACCTTTATATCCTAGAACACTAAAGTGTTTCATTCTTTAAAGATGATATTGAGATAAGCACATTAGATGTGAATAACAGTATTTATATTCAAAATATAAATGAATCTCAAACATAATACATGATAAACAAATAGCTCAAACTGATTTAAATCAGTTGAGACTTATAAGTGGCATTGTTGTCTGAGACACAATTAACAAGACTCGTATATCCACACTTTCGAAGAGTGGATACAAGGACATATTTGATTCTATTCAAATAATGTCTACGAATCTAGTTTATTAGGCAAAGTGCCTGAAACACCTTTTACTTGGTAAAAGTACAAGTGCCACCGATCTGTTGGCCCTCGTTCATAGTGACGTAAGTGGGCCCATATCTAGCTAGGCTAGAGGTGGATATGAACACTTCGTAACCTTTACGGATGTTGCATCGCATTATGGTTATGTGTTTCTTTTGAAACACAGATCGGAAACTTTTGATTAATTCAAAGAGTTTCGACACGAAGTAGACAGACAGACCGGCTAAAGTATTAAAACACCATGATTGGACCATGATGAAAAAACTTAAGCGATAAGTTTCTCAAAAACTTGAAAGAGTATAGTATTCTTTCAATGAGGACTCTTCTCGGAACCGTCAATTTGACGGTGTGTCCAAACGGAGAAACCAAATTTTGTTGGACATGATAAGGTTAATCATGAATCGTTCTGAGCTACCATTTCCTTCAAGGGACAAGCTTTAAACAGTGAAAAACTTATTTTGAATAAGGTTCCATAAAAATCTGTTTGACAGACTTTCATATTAGATATGAACAGGAAAGAAACCGAGTTTTCTCATTCCTGAAAATTTGGGTATGCTAGGCATATGTTTGGATAATACCAAACTAAAACCCAAATCGGATAAGTGCTTAAATTGTAGGTTATCCTAGGGTAACCAAAGTATAGTACTTATACAACTCACAAGATAACAATGTAATTGTTGCTCGCCATGTGTTTTCCTAAGAGGAATACCTATATGCAGTGGTTAGTGGGAAGAAAGTAAAACTCGATGAAAATCAGAGTAATACTGTTATTAGGCACTGCATTTTTGCATATAAGCCCCGATGATGAGTCTCGTATGGAGACACTACCTCTTTAGTTGTGAAAGTCGCGGGAAACGGACGTTGGAAAGGTAAAATTGGAAAATGGAATTTTTGTTGGATTTAATCCCGTTGTTTAGCTTCATTTACTTGTTGGATCTTTGTTTCAAAGCTTATCCTCGGCCCAAAACCCCCATAAACACTTACCAAACCATAAACCAAACCTAAAACACCCAAGCCTACCCAAAGAACCAAAGCTCACGTTCATGGAGCCTACGTCATGCCCATCACTCTCTAGATTAGGGATATGCACATTTAACACATACTAAAATCAAGTCGAATCCCTTCCTAATTAAAAGAAATCTCATAGATCCCTTTCCTAATCAAAGGCAATCATAATCCTAAATTAGGAGATCTTTTCCTTATGAGATACCAATTAGAGAGATGTCACCATCAATAGGAGATTCTTTCCTATTCCAATAAGGAAAGTCACCCCTCACTTGCCTATAAAAAGAACCATTTACCACCCTTCACTAACCCTGGCAGACTCACACAAAATAATAACCCTAAACCTGCCCTTCTCTCCCCTCTCGGAACCCTAAACCTGCCATTCTCTCCCCTCTTGGAACCCTAAACCTGCCTTCTCTACCCTCTCGGAACATTCACACATCATAAACACACACATACTTCACCTCACCCTTACATTGTCGCTTCAATAAACCAATTGCGCACATAAACCCTTCAAAGTAACCCACTCACATCAATAACACCGCCTGCCATTACCACTAAGCCAATTCACGTCACAGCCTGCCATTACCTATTCAGCCAGTTCACGTTTCAACCCCTCCACTCACGCCAATAAGCCACACGTTGCCGCTTTAACCTCAACCTCACGTTGCCTCTCTTCATTCAACACGCCTGCCCCACTCACGCACCACAACAAGCCAAAAGCCCCTCACAGCCGCACCACAACAAGCCCACGAAACCTTTGCACAAGCCACCAAACACACTGCCCAAACTGCCGCATCTAGCCCTCTTCACAGCCCCGAATACACGCCTAAATAGACCTTGAAACAGCCCCAAAAACCCCCTCAAAGTCACGCCCAAATAGCCCTCGCATTGCCCTCCACTGCACGCCCAAAACAGTTCACTGCACTGTCTCCCTCACTGCCGCATATTAGCCCACTACACTGCCCAGTTTTTCACGCCAATTTGACCCATAAAACAGTCCAGAAAACACCCTAAAACTGCACTAAAAAACTACATAAAAACCCTACTCAAACCATCAAAAACCACAGCCAATACCCATTCAAAATGCCCAAAACAGTCCCCTGAAACAACCAAAACAGTGGCCTAAAAACAGCAGCAAAATAGTAGCGAAATGGAGTGAAAACAGCAGCCCGAACAGCAAAACAGCGAGGAAAGATGTTGAGTTAGTGAACCGAAAGAGTTGCGGATCATTCACCCTTCCAACGGACGTGTAACGCCCTTTCGTGAGACGACAAGAGAGGTTAGACCTGAGGGCACCCTTTTATTTATTATCTTTCATTTATTTTATTTATTTTAGAAATATTATCGCATGAGAGTCGTTTGAGGCATGATGTGATTGTTGGATGAGCGGAATATGTGTTCCCTTTTGTGGTGGTATATAGGATGGAAACCCGGACGTAAATTCCGTAGACGAATTCGAATGGACGATAGTGCCGTTTATACTCATGATACAACGCCACGTACCACTTAAGAGACACGTATTTCATCTCATCCAACTTGTGTTTGAGTATAATGTAGTTCGTAGATTATTTAGTTATTATTTAAAGCATGATGTAGTTTAGTTTATTGTTTATTTTCAAGCATGATTATGTTATTTTATGCATGGTATTTTGTTTAGTTTATGATTATGTTTAAATAGTTATTTGTTTATTTTGGTTTAATGGCTCAATGTGCTCATTGTGTGATATTGCGTGTTTGCAGTTTAAAGCTTATTTTCGAACATGCAAACTTAGATTAGGAGTTATTTTGATGAATGCTTACTAGACGTAGATTACCCTTGAGCATGAATGTTGAATAGATTCGGTTAGTTTATTGCACAAATCATATCATCACAAGTGACATAAGTAAGGGACCATTCCGAACCCAACGGTTTGAGGTCTTCCCTTGCGAGGGGTGAGTGCGGCCTTAAATCTTTGTCCCAGTTCACACTGGGTGGCGACTCCATGTTATTTCTCCAGTTTAGTTCTTCCGCGGACTACTGCGTACTTCCAACTAGGCCGCGAGCCTAGAACAACGTCGTCAATTTCTGTGTCCTATAGTCTGGCGACTTCACTGGGGATAAGAGAATTGGCCCCGAAATAATGTCTTGCGATGATTGTGATTTGTGCTTTAGTTAACTGCGTCTACCATGGGTTGAAAGGGGTTTAGTTAAAGGCATTCTTATGGCTAAGTGATGGTTTGGTGTCTTCCTTCACTCACTATCTTTCTATAAGGAAAAGCTGTGAAGGCACCTAGATAATCATCTACTTGTAGCCTACTGTGTTGGACTAATTTGGAGGACTCATTGTTTATTCCTGACACCAAGCGATAAGAGCCTAAGGGGCTTGGGTACTTAAGAGAGCCTCGCTCCACCCTCCCTCTGGGGAATCTACAATGGGAAATCTATTTGACAGTCAGTCACGCACGATAACTCGCTGGCACGTACCTTAGTGTATAAAAAAGGTGCGCTCACTTGGTCGATTGAACCCTTGAGTGGGGAGTCCTAGTTATGGGCAATCCTTCGTCGACGAGAGCCTTTGTCTACACCCCTATAAACCCGCGTGTGAACCATAGTCATACATCCTATTAAAGTTGCCCCTTTATGCTTTTGACAACCACATGCATATATATCTCATACATCGTACGCATCTCATGCATCTCATGCATACACGCATCATGTTAACCCTTTGTGTCTTAAAAGCCATCATAGATATCCGTTGAGTTATGGATAAAAGAAGAATTATCAAAGAAGGGTTTAGGAAACATGAATAGCGAGGAAAAGGAAATCGAGCAATAGAAAACCTTACGACAAGATAGAAAGACCATTGGGGGGGCCTTCAAAAAAAAGAAAAAAAATAATAAAAAAAGATTGTTTTTGAGTCCTTGATAGTTAGACATAAGTCCGATGATGAAATTGATTGCTTTAGGGTGAAATCTTAGAAACGATAAACCCTTGACGTGCTTTTATCTGATAATTTGAGTAATTGATCTATGTTAGACTCGTAAGCACTTGATTATGGTTCTTAGCAGTGAAAACCTGAGTAGTTAGCAAAGTGACTAGTCAAAGAAATTGTAGGTCGGTGAATGACCGTTTGCTTAGATGTCTATCTTGATTTGCTTATGTTATGATGTGTGGTATGGTTGAAAATAAAAGAAAAGTCTCTAAAGAAAATAATTGAACCACCTATAACCGATAAGCGTGAAGCTACCCATGGGCGAGTATTAGGACCACCATGAGGAGAAATGCTACCTTAAAGGGTAGGTGTGTTGAAAAGAAAAAAGAAAGAAAAAAGAAAGAAAAAAAGAAAGAAAAAGAAAAAAAGAAGTTCAAAATGAAAAGAAAAAAAGAGACAAAGGAAAAGAAAAAGAAAAATAAAACCATACCACATTGAGCATGAAAAAGCAATTGCAGAGCCTAACTGAGACATCTAGGTTGGTTTGACCCATCGATCCTGATTTTTGAAACGAAATCATCGAGTTAGCTTACCTTAGGAATCAAGCTGTGAAAGAACCTTTGCACACACACACTTTGAGTCTCGCTTAGATTATTTATTGAAAGACTTGGATTTGAGTGGCATTACTGAGCATTACTGAGCATTCTTTGAGGACAATGATACGTATAACTATTGGGACTATTCGTAGCATGTAATATAGTATGATGATATGGAAGGCCCTACCATGTGGTTCATCTTGACCAAGTGCAAACAGCAGAGAGCAGAAAGCTAAACCAAGACTGGGGGCGACCAGTCTACCACATCGTGAATCAGGGACATAATAAGATTTTGATCCATGAGAGCAGAGAGAATACTGAGCAATCACCTGGAGAACTGGTGGAAGACCTAACCTAACGGAATAGGAAATTCATTGATGCATGCATGCATACACGTAACGTATTTTTGCATTCTTTTTTGTGTTTGTTTTGTTTTGTATTCACATGTTTCAAAGAAGAAAAAGAGAAAGCGGCAAAGACAAGCCAACCATAATTAGCAACATATGAATAGTAGTTTTGGGGATGAGTCCCAGGGTTGAGGCCCATATCAGTTTCAGTTTTGGGGATGAATCCCAGGGGCGAGGCCCGCATCAGCATCAATATCATTTTTAGGGATGAATCCCGGGGGTGAGGCCACACCAGCATTGATATCAATTTTAGGGATGAGTCACAGGGTCGAGGCCCACATCAGTTGAGTTTCGGGAATGAATCCTAGGGCCGAGGCCCGCATTGTCAGAATTTGGAATGAATCCGGGAATGAATCCCAGGGCCGAGGCCCACATCATCATTGTTTTGGAATGAATCCGGGAATGAATCCCAGGGCCGAGGCCCACGTCGTTAAAATTTGGAATGAATCCAGGGAATGAATCCCAGGGCCGAGGCCCACGTCGTCAGAATTTGGAATGAATCCCAGGGCCGAGGCCCACGTCGTCAAAATTTGGAATGAATCCTAGGGCCGAGGCCCACGTCGTCAGAATTTTGAAATGAATCCAGGAATGAATCCCAGGGTCGAGGCCCGCGTTAGCGTCAGTTTTTGGGGATGAGTCCCAGGGTCGAGGCCCACCACTATCACATCAGATGCCGAAAATGGCACTCCGGGAATGAAGCACAGTTCGGGAATGAACAAGTTGGGAATGACACTCCGAGAATGGAGCAGGGTTCAATAATGGACCACCTCACTATAACGGTTCGGGAATGGACCACCTCACAGTAACGGTTCGGGAATGAACCATCTCATACATCACAGTTCGAAAATGAACCATCGTATCAGTATCAGCATCAGTTTTGGGGATAAGTCCCGGGGGGGCGAGGCCCATATCAGTATCAGTTTGGGGTGAGGCCCATATCAGTATCAGTTTGGGGCGAGGCCCACATCAGTATTAGTCTGGGGCGAGGCCCAAATCAGTATCAGTCTTGGGGCGAGGCCCACATCAGTATCAGTCTGGGGGCGAGGCCCACATCAGTATCAATTGAGGGCGAGGCCCACATCAGTATCAGTTGAGGGCGAGGCCCACATCAGTATCAGTTTTGGAGCAAGGCCCACATCAGTATCAGTCTGAGGGCGAGGCCCACATCAGTATCAGTCTGAGGGCGAGGCCCACATCAGTTTGAGGGCAAGGCCCACATTGTCAGCAATATTGGGATGCGTCTCAGGGTCGAGGTACCCCCGTTGTCAGTTGTAGTTCCGGGATACGTCCCAGGGTCGAGGGCCCACTGCATCATCATCAGAATCAGTCTTACCGGATATGGCATTCTGGGGGCAAGGCCCATATTAGTTCAGTATCAGTTCTGCCGGGTATGGCATTTTGGGGGTGAGGCCCACATTAGTTCAGTATCAGTTCTGCTAGGTACGACACTCCGGGTTTGGAGACATTAGATCAGTTTTGCCAGGTAAGACACTCCGGGTATGTAGACATCAGATCAGTTCTGTCAGGTATGGCACTCCAGGTATGGAGATATCAGATCGGTTTTGCCAGGTACGGCACTCCGGATATCAGATCAGTTCTGCCGGGTATGGCATTCTAGGGGCGAAGACCACATTGGTTCAGATCAGTTTTGCCAGGTACGGTACTCCGGGTATGGAGATATCAGATCATCCAGGTACGACACTCCGGGTATGGAGACATCATATCAGTTCAGCCAGGTACGACACTTCGGGCATGGAGACATCAGATCAGTTCAGCCAGGTACGGCACTCCGGGTTTGGAGACATCAGATCAGTATTGCCAGGTACGGCATTTCGGGTATGGAGATATCAGATCAGTTCAGCCAGGTACGACATCCAGACAACCGCGACACCCTAGGTACGGGGTTAGCACGCCAGGTACGACATCCAGACAACTGCGACAACCTAGGTACGGGGTTAGCATTCAGACAATTGCGGCACTCTAGGTACAGAGACGCAACTGTGACACCCTAGATATAGGGTTAGCATTCAAAAAACTGCGACACCCTATGTACGGGGTTATCACGCCAGGTACGGCATTCAGACCACAGTGACACCCTAGGTACGGGGTTAGCAAGCCAGGTACGGCATGTGGACTATATTGGACTACTGCGACACCCTAGGTACGGGGTTAGCATTCAGACTACTGCGACACCCTAGGTACGGGGTTAGCATTCAGACTACTGCGACACCCTAGGTACGGGGTTAGAATTCAGACAATTGCGGCACTCTAGGTATGGAGACGCAACTGCGACACCCTAGGTACATGGTTAACATTCAGAAAACTGTGACACCCTAGGTACGGGGTTAGCACGCCAGGTACGGCATTCAGACCACAGCGACACCCTAGGTACGGGGTTAGCACGCCAGGTACGACATGTGGACTATTGTTGACTACTGCGACACCCTAGGTACGGGGTTAGCATTCAGACTACTACGACACCCTAGGTACGAGGTTAGCATTCAGACTACTGCGACACCCTAGGTACGGGGTTAGCATTTAGACAATTGCGGCACTCTTGGTACGGAGATGCAACTGCGACATCCTAGGTACGGGGTTAGCATTCAGAAAATTACGACACCCTATGTACGGGGTTAGCACGCCAGGTACGACATTCAGACCACAGCGACACCCTAGGTACAGGGTTAGCACGCCAGGTACGGCATGTGGACTATTATGGACTACTGAGACACCTTAGGTGCGGGGTTAGCATTCAGACAACACCAACATCACTGCGGCACTCTTGGTACGGAGACGCAACCGCGACGCCCTAGGTACGGGGTTTAGCACAATCAAATCAACTCACATCAGCATGGCAAGTCAAGTGGCAGCTGGCGAGCCAAGTAAGTAAAAATGCATTGCACGTACTTTGATAGGATTGTCATTGTCACACACTGCACAAGTCCCATCAAAGTGGGGGCGACTGTAAACACTGCATTTTTGCATATAAGCCCCGATGATGAGTCTCGTATGGAGACAGTACCTCTTTAATTGTGAAAGTCGCGGGAAACAGACGTTGGAAGGGTAAAATTAGAAAATGGAATTTTTGTTGGATTTAATCCAGTGTTTAGCTTCGGTTGCTTGTTGGATATTTGTTTCAAAGCTTATCCTCGGCCCAAAACCCCCATAAACCATAAACCAAACCATAAACCAAACCTAAAACACCCAAGCCTACCCAAGAACCAAAGCCCACGCCCATGGAGCCTAAGTCACGCCCATCACTCTCTAGATTAGGGATATGTATATTTAACACATACTAAAATCAAGTCGAATCCCTTCCTAATTAAAAGAAATCTCATAGATCTATTTCCTAATCAAAGCCAATCATAATCCTAAATTAGGAGATCTTTTCCTTATGAGATACCAATTAGAGAGATGTCACCATCAATAGGAGATTCTTTCCTATTCCAATAAGGAAAGTCACCCCTCCCTTGCCTATAAAAAGAACCATTCACCATCCTTCACTAACCCTGGCAGACTCACACAAAATAATAACCCTAAACCTGCCCTTCTCTCCCCTATCGGCATATTCACACATCATAAACACACACATACTTCACCTCACCCTTACATTGCCGCTTCAATAAACCAATTGTGCACATAAACCCCTCAACGTAACCCACTCACATCAATAACACCGCCTGCCATTACCACTAAGCCAATTCACGTCACAGCCTGCCATTACCTATTCAGCCAGTTCACGCTTAAACCCCTCCACTCACGCCAATAAGCCACACGTTGCTGCTTCAAACTCAACCTCACGTTGCCTCTCTTCATTCAACATGCCTGCCCCACTCACGCACCATAACAAGCCAAAAGCCCCTCACAGCCGCACCACAACTACCGCATCTAGCCCTCTTCACAGCCCCGAATACACGCCTAAACAGACCTTGAAACAGCCCCAAAAACCCCCCTCAAAGTCACGCCCAAATAGCCCCCGCATGGCCCTCCAGTGCACGCCCAAAATAGCTCACTGCACTATCTCCCTCACTGCCGCATATTAGTCCACTGCACTGCCCAGTTTTTCACGCCAATTTAACCCATAAAATAGTCTAGAAAACACCCTAAAACTGCACTAAAAAACTACATAAAAACCCTCCTCAAAACCATCAAAAACAACAGCCAATACCCATTCAAAATGCCCAAAACAGTCCCCTGAAACAACCAAAATAGTGGCCTACAAACAGCAGCAAAACAGTAGCGAAATGGAGTAAAAACAGTAGCCCGAACAGCAAAACGAGGAGGAAAGACGTTGAGTTAGTGAACCTAAAGAGTTGCGGATCATTCACCCTTCCAACGGACGTGTAACGCCCTTTCGTGAGACGAAAAAAGAGGTTAGACCTGAGGGCACCCTTTTATTTATTATCTTTCATTTATTTTATTTATTTTAGAAATATTATCGCATGAGAGTCGTTTGAGGCATGATGTGATTGTTGGATGAGCGGAATATGTGTTCCCTTTTGTGGTATATAGGATGGAAACCCGGACGTAAATTCCTTAGCCGAATCCGAATGGACGGTAGTGCGGTTTATACTCGGGATACAACGCCACGTTCCACTTAAGAGACACGTATTTCGTCTCATCCAAACTTGTGTTTGAGCATAATGTAGTTCGTAGAGTATATTATGTTATTATTTAAAGCATGATGTAGTTTAGTTTATTGTTTATTTTCAAGCATGATTATGTTATTTTATGCATGGTATTTTGTTTAGTTTATGATTATGTTAAATAGTTATTTGTTTATTTTGGTTTAATGGCTCAATGTGCTCATTGTGTGATATTGCGTGTTTGCCGTTTAAAGACTTATTTTCGAGCATGCAAACTTAGATTATGAGTTATTTTGATGAATGCATACTAGACGTTAGATTACCCTTGAGCATGAATGTTGAATAGATTCGGTTAGTTTATTGCACAAATCATATCATCACAAGTGACATAAGTAAGGGACCATTCTGAACCCAACGGTTTGAGGTCTTCCCTTGCGAGGGGTGAGTGCGGCCTTAAATATTTGTCCCAGTTCACATTGGGTGGCGAATCCATGTTATTTCTCTGGTTTAGTTCCTCCGCGGACTACTCCGTACTCCCAACTAGGTCGCGAACCTAGAACAGCATCGCCGATTTCTGTGTCCTACACTGTTCCAGGCACCGAGTCCTTAATGGAACACAAATAGTTCATCAATGATGAAACTATACCAATAATCTTCGAATACACAAGAACCGCGTAAGTCGGAGAGAGTCAGAAAACAATCTGGGAGGTATAGGTTTCTGATCTCACCTCATAAAGATGTCAATCTTATTGAGGAACACGAACTAACTATGTATGAGGAAGTGATACAAGGTATCGACTCCCTATTATGGCAAAGTGCCATGAAGTCCGAAATGGATTCCATGTATACCAACCAAGTTTGGATACTAGTTGTTGCACCGAAAGGCATTGTGCCTATTGGTACTATATAAGTCTTCAAGGAAGACATACATGGATGGCAACATACCACCGTACTAAGCTAGGCTTGTAGCGAAAAGGTATCGTTATCAACATGTGTCGATTACGATGAAACCTTTTACTCGTTGCCATGGTTAAATCCATTTGGATAATGCTGCATGTTTCATTCATGAAATATGGCAGCTGAACGTCAAAATCACTTTCCTTAAACGAAAACCTTTTGGAGGATGTTTACAACATCCTGACGGTTTTGTCGTACTAAAATGAGTAAACAAAGTTTGCGAGTTAATTCGATCCATTTATGGATTGAAGCAAGCATAGCATTCTTGGAACAATCGTTTTGATGTAATCATAATGGTATATGATTTAATTCAAAACGAAAATTATTCTTGTGTATATAAGGAGGTTAGTGGGAGCGCACTGACAGTGATGTCCTAAATAATGATGATATATTCCCATAAAACAATCGGTGAAAGCTTGGCTTTCATGAAAATTCTCCGTAGAATTCTTGGGAGAAACAACTTTTATTCTAGGAATAAGGATCTACTGGGATAGATCTAAAAGTTGTTAGCACTCTCCGAGAACTCGTACATTGAAAAATGTACGCGACCTGGTGTCTCATATGCTTTGAGCATATGGAGTCAAAATCGAGCCAATCCAAGTGATAGTCATTGGATTGATGTTAAGAACATCTTTAAGTATCTTAGATGAACTAAGGATGCTTTCTTATACTATGGAGAAGGAGAACTTGAAGTGACTGGGTTCACCCTTGCAAGTTCCCAACCGATATAAATGACTATAAGTCGTAACAAAGGTACTATAAAGTTTGAATAACGGAACAGTGAACTGGAAATCTTCCAAGCAAGATACTGTTACCGAATAAACAACAAAAGTGGATTATTGTTACAGCTGAGGCAGCAATAAAAGCCTTTTGGATCGATAATAATCCTAATCAAATTAGAAGTAGTTCTGTTAGCAGCTGAGCTAGGCTTCAGCACAAGCTAAAGAATTAATGGTCTCATCAATGATCCAGATATATACTTCAAATATTCATATGATTCGTTCGGATCATACATCGTGGCGATGTGATGATCGAATAAATCGCATCAGATGATAACCCTGCAAATCCGCTGACGAAAGCATTTTCTCAGCAGAAGTTTGAGCGAACCGTACATAGTTCGGGTGTAGGACACTTGAGTGATTGGCTATAGGCCAAG
Organism: Zanthoxylum bungeanum; assembly: GCA_019454045.1. Taxonomy (NCBI): domain Eukaryota; kingdom Viridiplantae; phylum Streptophyta; class Magnoliopsida; order Sapindales; family Rutaceae; genus Zanthoxylum; species Zanthoxylum bungeanum. Next base: position 164,131 of record SKCR01015504.1, read on the forward strand.
TGGGAGATTGTTGGACAATTATGACCCATAGCATCGCTATTTGTACAAATCATGGTGTTGTTGTACAAATTAACTATGTGACAAAAGAAATTGCTCTTTTATCGTTTGTAATTAGATTACCAAGATATATAAATGATAAAAGGTCCAAATGATTAGTTTCGGATTGAGATGATATGAGACAGTATCAATCCATAAAGGTTTAATCATTAAATATCCCTAGTTATAGTATTATCGAGATTGGACATCGATAATGCGGAATAGACTAGTGTTACACTTATGCGCGTTGTGGGAGCATAACGACATAGTTATCATATATTTGGGTATAGGATACTCATGCAAGTGTAATAGGAGGTTGTGTTTACCGATGGTACGGAAACAGTTTCTCTCTGGATAGACCCCTCGGAATTCCATTGGTAGTATGACTATGTGTCTATGGAAGTCCGAATCAGGGTAGGTGTATTTGGTCTTAACCTGAGACTTGCACCGCTAATATTTGCGACAATCAATATACTTTGGTTTTGGTCGTCCAGGGCTTTAACAGGTTCTGTGTACGCCTCTTCTGGGTATATTGAGAATCGTAGTGTATTGGGTGTGATGTCAAGATGGATGTATCACTCCAGTCATAGTGGAGATGATGATCACGTAGGATACGAAACTGGTGCTCTTTTGTACTGCAGTCTTCGGGATAATATGACTAGGTCATGATTATCCGATTATAGAGACTAGTTATCAGAGATCCGATATGTGCTTCGTACGGGGCAAACACAATTCCAGCCCCAGGCCTAGCACGTGACATCCGATGTTGGATCGTAATACGCAATACTACGTATACTATGCCTGATATAGATCACATATTCCTTTAAGAATATTTCTGGAGAATTGGGTAGGCACGGTGCTTTGCTAGAAGCCAACCATGTCTTGTAAATCGGTAAAAATGTAGTACTAGGTACGTACGTGTTCGGATAGTCTGACGACCGAATTTACTGCCAATATATCCGGGGATCTCATGGGTCGCTTCCCGAAGATTCACCGATGACGTATGACTTGCACTTTATTAATCTGAGATTAATTATAAGAGAGAGAAAATTAATCTGTGATTAATTACAGAGATATTTTATCTGGGATAAAATATTAATTAAAGAGAGAGAACGGTTAATTTGGAATTAATCGATAAAATAATATATTCGATATATTATACGAAATTGGATTTCGACGCGGAATTAAAATTAGATTTTAATTCGGGCAAACGAGTTAATTTAGAATTAATTCGCTAGCGACGTGAATAATAATTTTGCTAGACACAATTATTTAATTAAATTTGATTTAATTATGTCGCAACGGAAAATTTGTTAATTCTGAATTAGCGAACCCGAGCCCGGTAGTGTTTGCGGGCCCACTCGCATTTCGAATTCAAGTGCGGCCCACAAGTCACATCTAGCGTCAAATCACTAGTCAATCAGGTGATGGAAATCACATCACTTTGAGTGAAGTGATGATTGTCATCATTGATTGATGTGAATAGTGACATGAGTGGTTGATGGCATTTATTGCCATTTTGGCTCCAAATTTTGTTGACTTTTTGAAAGGCTTTTACATAATTTTGGAAAATAATTTGGTATTAGTTTTTTGGAAAAACCAAATACAAAAACCAACTCATCACTTCTCTCCTCTCAACACACATATTCGGCCAAGGGCCAAATATTTCCTCTCTCATTTTTCTTCTCAAAACCGTGAACAAGAAGAAGAAATTAGGAAGGTTTGTGGCAAATCTTTCCATTGCTAGCACATGAAGAGTCATCCAAGGTGATAGAGAAATAAACCCATGAGCATGGAATCACAACACAAATCTTGGAGCTTGGAGATCCATCCATGGAGTTGACCGAATTTGGAGGAGCACAAAAACAGCTCATTGCCGAGAGATTCCAAGGAGGAGAAAAACATTTTGTGTTCGACGCATCGCAAATCCGATCATTGTAAGTATGATTCTTCCATTCTTCTTTGAGTATTCGCACATTATTTCTATGCTTGAATTGATCTTGGGACTAACCTAGAAACCCAACAAATCTCTCAAAGCTTTTAACCTTCTTGATTCCACCATTGAATACTTCTTTATCTCCTTGCCTTCTACATTAATGGTGTGAATCCATCTTTGATAAACCTTCAACACAACTTAACCCAAAATTTCTAACCCTTTAGAGTTCTTTAGGAGGAAGTTTGGTGGTCGGAGTTCCGGCGTCAGAGGTGATACAATCTACTTAGAGACTTTAGAGGTTCTGAAGAAAATCGTGGGTCGTGGGCTTGTGGAGTTTCCTTGAGTTTTTGCAGTATTGAGGTACTTAAGTCGGTGGAGTTGCCACCATAGGTCATGACCATCACTGTAGTTTTTCTCTATATAGTGGATTAGGCTGGTAGCCGATATACCCGGAGTGGTTTTTTACTCGCAAGAGTTTTTTACTTCGTCACCAAAATATTGTGTTGATTTTGTGTGATGTTTATTTATATTCTGCATTTATATTTTGCATTGAATTAATATTTTAGGGTTATGTTATAATTGGTTGATATTGTAGTTGCCTATTAGAATTTCATAGTTACAGTAACCAGGACTTGTCTTGATTATTGTGTTTAATTCTGCATAAGGTAAGAACCTTAGGATAATCTCGGATTTTCAGTTTGTATATGTATGATTACAATTATGACATTTATTTATATGTCATAAAATATTTTGGAAATTGTCACTAAGTTTATTATTTTTCATGAGTTTAGTTAATATTGTTTGTTCAAGATTAGTAAAGTTTGTAAGTATTAGGGTATTAGTAAGAGGCTTAGGATGACGGTGATGAGTGGTAATTATATCACTATTTCTCACTCAGTTAACCTCATATTTTGTATAGTTTCTCGAGTTTTATGAACGTTTTGATGTGTTTTTGTTTATTTTGCAGATAAAATAAATATTGGGACTTAATGGAATCAACTCGGGGCTAAAATAATAAAATCTGGAGGAAAAAAGGTCAAAACCGAAAATTTACTGTACGTGTCACGAACTGCAGTCCTAAATTCCAATTTTACGCAAGTTTGGTATTTTGACCATAACTTTTTCATCCAATATCCAATTGAGCTGATTCGAGTTGCAGATTAAAGAATATTAAAAGATTTACAACTTTAAATTTTAAATATTTTCGAATTCTGAAGTTTTCAAGACCGAAATTAACGAATAATCCAATGTGTTTTGTGTAATTACTAAAGTCATTATCAAAAAATAAAAAAATAGAAAATGACAATTTACAAGTGTCAAACTTCCACAAAACATGCTTGCATGTTTGGTGGAGTGTTTTGTGGAGTGTCTTGTGGCATGTTTGGTGGAGTGTTTGGTGGAGGATTTTGTGGAGTGTTTGGTGGAGAAATTGGTGGAAACCTTTAGATTTTCCTATAAATACCAAGCCATTTCATTTGTAAATCTCATGCTTTCCTTAGGTTTTTGTAAGGAATTTAAGGATTGCATCTTGTTTGTATTTATTTTTAACATTTAAATTATGTATTTTAATTTTTAGTAATAGTAGTAGTTTCTTTTTCTTCTCTTTTCCTTTATGTTTAGTAGTTAGATTTCCGCTGGGGGAAAAGTGAAGCTTTAATTATTTTAATTTAGATTAATCTCCCTTAATTATAATATGGAAATTATAATTCAAACTAAAATGTTTACCGCCTTAATGACTGATTTTATTTATTTGAAATAATGTGACACCGCCTATATAGCTGGTCTTTAGGTGACAGATGATTACCGTATATATGTCTGGTTTATGGACAAATAATGATACCGTATTTATGGCTGGTTGGACTTAATTGGAAATCTGACTTAATGAGGATACCGCCTATATGGTCGGTTGGTAATATCACTGATAAATTCCATATTATAATAAGGGAGATTTCTAAATTAGAAGTAGCAAATGTGGATCCTCTAACCCCCAATATTTTATTTTTATTCTAGGGAAGTGATGAAACACAATATTAACATGCTTAATAATTGATTTAATTATATTATGGGTAATTCTTTAGTTTGTTTATTGAGTCTTAAGCTTAATGCTTCTTGTTAACTGGCCATTAATAAGATTGATGTGATAACGAAGGGATTTTAGGTTTCAGCCTTAGATTCAATAGCCCACGATCTTCCTTGAGGATAGATAACCCTTTAATAGATTTCCTTACAGGATAGACATATACCTGTCGGGCGGGGGTAACCACATTAGAACTTGAACTTAATGAATTCATGTAACTTGGATAACATAGACATATGATTAATTGGGTTATTTGGGTGTTTGCATCTGACCATCGACAGAGGCTTTTGTATATCTTCGTGTTCCAAGTTAGCAAACTGAATGATTACATATATATAAGAAAATCAATTCATCATTAGAATAATATTGTGTCGAGTCACAACCCTAGATATTTGTGTCTTTTATTTATTTTCCTTAGTATTTGCTTTTGTGTTTTTATTTATTTATTTATTTAATTAGCAAATCCACAATCAACCAACCAATCAAGCGAACACTCTCTTCTCCCTTAATACTCGTAAATAAATAGTATCAATAATTAATAACAACAGTAGGAATTAAGTCCTCGTGTGATCGATATTTTATACTACTTGAACGATACGTGCGCTTGGGTTATACGCGTGTGATTACGCCGGTCAAGTTTTTGGCGCCGTTGTTTTTCTTGAGTTATTAATTTTGAAGCTATCTAATTTACTTGTATCTAATTTTCTTTTTATCTGTAATTTTTATTTCTTTCCTTTATTTTCTCAGATGGTTGACATGGATCTTTATTGAGAGATAGAAAGATTACGAGCTTTACTAGAAGAAGATACACCCCAATTTAAGGAGCAACAGTCCGATTTTCTAAGACCTGTTGTCCAGCCCAACAAATATCACTGGATGCTAGAACCAAGCAATACTACATTTGTTCAACAGAACGTAATGGGGAGATGTGTAATATATGATGGTAACCACCCAAGCGATCGATGTATATACCTTTCAGAATGGCAGAATTATCGAAATCATTCAAGGTACGAAGAATCGGCATATTTCACTGAACTTATTATCCATCTTGTCCACCATCCACCTATAATCTTCATCAAGAACCAGAACGATATTCACCAGAGGAAAAACAGATGATAAGAGAAATGGTGGACATGCTCAAGAAAAATAATGAAAAGTGGGATGTAATGCTTCAGAGTCAATAGACAACTATTCATAGACTGACTGATCAAACGAGACAATTAACAGAAGACCAAGGCTACATACCTCAAGGAGAATTTTTAGATGACACTAATAAAGCCTTCGAGTATCAAACATTTCACGATGACACTTTAGCAGAGGAGGAGGCTGAGCAGTATCAGGAATCTGAGGTATCAGTTCAAGAACACGAACTAGCAAAGTCTCGATTTTATTTTTATTATTCAGACACTGACGAGGATAAATAAGCAGAGCTATTTGTGCCAACAAAAATTGAGGATGAAATTATGTATCCTCAAAATGAAGATTCGGAGTATGCATTGCACTAATGTTTGAAGAAGATCTACATGAGTCAGTCACATCAACCTGAGAGGATGAAGAACTAAAATCTGACATCTCTTTACATCATCAGGATGATACTTATGGAGTATGCATTTCACAGATGACAGATAAAGAATTGAATGCAGAAATCCTAAAATACATCTGTGAAGAAAAAGTGAAGCAAGAAGCAGAGCAAATGAAGGACCAATTTAAAGAACTTGAGCATTCAAGAGAAACATCACTGTTTTGGGGAGTACAAATTACACATATCGCCCAAACGCTTGACATAATAGAACTCACATTCCAAGTCAAGCACCATACGAGACCTCCTGATTTTATTTCTTTCTTTTCATGAACCACTGGAGCTACAAAGATTAAAAAGGTGGCACAAGCACTGAATGTGACAAAATTCTTTTTGCCATTTTACCATTGGAAGAGACCTTCAAAAGTAATGCTCATGGGATTGTCTTTAATCGGATGTCCAAAACCATGCTGAAACTTCCATAACAGATGGATTTCAGTCACGTCTGGCTAAAGATGAAAAATTTAGCGCTAGTAAGAAGGCAACCCATGCAATTTATTTTAATGTTTATTTTTATATTTTGTGTATACATGTTGTAGAGTTTTTAATTTTGTGTGTTATTTTTGTAGAGAAAGACGCGAATGGAGCATTTAAGGAGGAATGGTTTTTAGCAATCACAAAAATGAGATTTAAGTCATTATTGATGGCTGAGTAAAGAATGAATTCTTAAGAGGCATTCTAATGGATTAATATACCAAACGAGTGGCGTATTGCGTACACAATTCTGTTACCTTAATAATTATTTTGATTTGCTTTTCTTTTGTTATTATCTTGATTTTCGCAGACAGGATCCAGAATTTTTTACCTTTCACGATTTCTTTTATTGTTTAGCTAACAAGCGTCCTTTGGAAGATACTAGTGCTATTATTACTCACCATTTTCAGGTACTATAAATTCAGCCCGTCATTTCACTTTTGAAGGCATCCAGATTTGAGAGAAAAAAATACATAAAAAAAGAAGAAAAAAATGGAAGCCACTTCAAGAAGACGAGTTGAAAACATCTGTGTGTTTTGCGGTACTAGTGTTTGTACTAAACCACAATACATAGAAGCAGCACAGGAATTGGGTCGAGTCTTAGCTGAAAGGAATATGCACTTAGTATACGGCGGAGGCAATCTTAGACTTATGGGGATCATTTCAAAGGTCGCACATGAAGGAGGCAGTCTAGTTCTGGGAATCATCCCAAAACCTTTGGCGGAGGCGAATCTGATAGGTCCATCAAACGGAGAGGAACTGATCGTATCGGGAATGTCCAAGCGACTGGTGGAAATGATTAACCATGCTGATGCTTTTATTACTTTGCCAGGTGGCTTGGGCACATTGGAGGAAATTTTTATAGTGCTATCTTGAGCGAACTTGAACATACACCAGAAACCGATTGGGTTGTTTAACATTGAGGGATTTTATGATTTTCTTTGTGTGTTTCTTGATGATGCCCGGAGAAATGGGTTCGTGATAAAACCTATGAAAGAACTCATCTTTACTGCCAGAACTGCCCCAGATCTAATTGACCAAATCTTAGCCTTTGAACCACAAATTGACCCTATCATTTCCAGATAAAATGGTCTGAGGATGATCATGGTAAGAAGCGTCGGATAAATCTGGATCTTAACCTTTAATTTCCTTTCTAGATGTAGTATTTTAGCTAATCGGGTACTATCTTCTAAGCTCATCTTCTACTATTTCAGATATTGAGGACAATGTCTCATTTAGGTTTGGGGGGAATAGTTAATAGTATCTTGTTTTTATTGTGTTATTTTTACTTCAAAAATTTTAGAAAAATTAAAAAAAATGAAAAATTTTACAAAAATTAAAAAAATATTTTGTGTTTTTGTTTTTAACTTGATTAATTAGGTGAAATTGGTGAGAGATAGCTGTGTAAGGAGTTTCCACTCTTGATACGTATCTCAAACCCTTTTTCGAAACAAGTTAATTTTTGTTTATTTCCATTTGAATTATTTAATTTGTGAATTCTCCATAAAACTGACTAAAATGAATCTGCATATGCTCAGTTGGCAGGTATTATCAACATGCATGGTAACAAACGGACATGAGCTGTAACTGAAAAGTTTGTAATATTTAGTGCTCTAGTTTAATTGGAGGAAGCATCTATAAATGGCAATGGAGTTAAAAAAACAAAAAAAAATGTGAAAAAAAAACATTTGAGATTTGAGTAATTAAGTTCGTAGGGGTGTTTTAACACCTAGTGCCCTAAAGCCAACTGGTTTGGGAGTCACTGGCTCAAAGCTCGTTACATGGATCGAAGATGTTGCCAAAAAAAATATATATATCTGAAGTCTGAGTAATTAAGTCCGTAGGGGCGTCTTAACACCTAGTTCCCTAAAGGCAATTGGTTTGGGAGTCACTGGCCCAAAGCTCGCTACATAGATGGAAGATATTGTATATAAATAAAAAAAATCAAAAATCAAAGAAAAAAAATCAGAAAAATCAGAAGAAAAATTATTCCTTTGCTACAAAAAGGTGTGAATTATGATAAAACTTTAGGACAAAAATTTTACTCTCTTCTCAACTGCACTTGTGACTATTGTGGGCAAAATGAGTTGATTAATATTTTCTTGGTTGTGTATCTGAAGAATGGTAAAAATAATAGGAGAATTTACTTATTCGGTAATTTAAAAAGAAAGAAAACAATTACTAACTTGGAGTAGAAGTTTCACATGTTTAGTCACTAACTTCTTTATTCTCTTTTCTCTTGTCTCTTTGCTTTTGTGTGCATTAGTTTTACTATCTTTTTACTTTTGTAAAACATTTGTGGGTATCGTTTCTGTAAACCCTCACGAGACTACAACTCGTCCATTAGGGACACATAGGGGTTTAAAGGCTTGTTGCATATGCTAAATGCAACCGTGATCCCTATGAAAGTGGCTTAGCTTAATTTTATTTTAAAGATGTTTATGTTATTTTATGTTTTTGTTTTGCTCGAGGACTAGCAAAATGTTAGATTTGGGTGTGTGATGAGTGGTAATTATATCACTATTTCCCACTCATTTAACCTCATATTTTGTATAGTTTCTCGAGTTTTATGAACGTTTTAATTTTTTTTTATTTATTTTGCAGATAAAAATAATATTGGGACTTAATGGAATCAACTCGGGGCTAAAACAATGAAATCCGGAGGAAAAAAGGTCAAAAAAAAAATATTGTACGTGTCACGAAGTGCAGTCATAAATTCCAATTTTGCGCAAGTTTGGTATTTTGGCCATAACGTTTTTATCCAATATCCGATTGAGCTGATTCGAGTTGCAGATTAAAGAAGACTCGAAGATATACAACTTTTAAATTTTAAATATTTTCAAATTCTGAAGTTTTCAATATCGAATATAATAAATAATCCAATGTGTTTTGTGTAATTACTAAAGTCATTATCAAAAAAATAAAAAAATAGAAAATGACAATTTACAAGTGTCAAACTTCAACAAAACATGCTTGCATGTTTGGTGGAGTGTTTTTGGAGTGTCTTGCGGCATGTTTGGTGAAGGATTTTGTGGAGTGTTTGGTGGAGTGTTTGGTGGAGTGTTTGGTAGAGCAATTGGTGAAGAAATTGGTGGAAGCCTTTAGATTTTCCGATAAATACCAAGCCATTTGATTTGTAATTCTCATGCTTTCCTTAGGTTTTTGTAAGGAATTTAAGGATTGCATCTTGTTTGTATTTATTTTTAGCATTTAAATTATGTATTTTAATATTTAGTAATAGTAGTAGTTTCTTTTTCTTCTATTTTCTTTTATGTTTAGTAGTTAGATTTCCGTTTGGGGAAGGGTGAATCTTTTATTATTTTAATTTAGATTAATCCCCCTTAATTATAATATGGAAATTGTAATTCAAACTAAAAGGTTTACCGGCTTAATGACTGATTTTATTTATTTGAAATAATGTGACACCGCCTCTATAGCCGGTCTTTAGGTGACAGATGATTACCGCCTATATGGCTGGTTTATGGACAAATAATGATACCGCCTTTATGACTGGTTGGACTTAATTGGAAATCTGACTTAATGAGGATACCGCCTATATGGTCGGTCGGTAATATCACTGATAAATTTCATTTTATAATAAGGGAGATTTCTAAATTAGAAGTAGCAAATGTGGATCCCCTAACCCACAATATTTTATTTTTATTCTAGGGAAGTGATGAAACACAATATAACATGCTTAATAATTGATTTAATTATATTATGGGTAATTCTTTAATTTGTTTATTGAGTCTTAAGTTTAATGCTTCTTGTTAACGGGCCATTAATAAGATTGATGTGATAAACTAAAAATGAACTTGAGGAAGAGATTTTAGGTTTCAGCCTTAGATTCAATAGCCCACGATCTTCCTTGATGATAGATAACCCTTTAATAGATTTCTTTACAGGATAGACATATACCTGTCGGGCGGGGGGTAGCCACATTGGAACTTGAACTTAATGAATTCAGGTAACTTGGTTAACATAGACATATGATTAATTGGGTTATTTTGGTGTTTGCATCTGACCATCGACAGAGGCTTTTGTATATTTTCGTGTTCCAAGTTAGCAAACTGAATGATTACATATATATAAAAAAATCAATTCATCATTAGAATAATATTGTGTCGAGTCACAACCCTAGATATTTGTGTCTTTTATTTATTTTCCTTAGTATTTTCTTTTGTGTTTTTATTTATTTATTTAATTAGCAAATCCACAATCAACCAACCAATCAAGCGAACATTCCCTTCTCCCTCAATTAGATACCTGTAAATATATAGTATCAATAATTAATAACAACAGTATGAATTAAGTCTTCATGGGATTGATATTTTTATACTATTTGAATGATACGTGCGCTTGTGTTATACGCGTCTGATTACGCCGGTCAGACGGTGGGATCCGTCACCTGCCGATAACATCTTCAGACATTTATTTTAGTAAAATAAATTTAAATGTTGGCGTGTTAAGTACACATTTATAGTGGGTTATTCTTTATCATTCAAATTATAAAGTATCTAATTATATAAATTATATGTTATTAATTTACAAATTATAAACTTTCAAACGACCACATCATTATGTTTCAATAAAGAATAGGTAAAAATACACATTACATTCATAAGAGCCCAGTCACTAATATGAATAAGACACGGACGACACAACACAAATTTCATTTCAAATAATATTTGTTAGAAACAAAAACAAAAGAGTACAAATGAACATGGAAAACCAAAATTCTCATGAAAGAATTGACTATCCTCAAGTTAACTTAAAATCATAAACTGATAAATGAAACAACTAATACAATTATACCATATAAACATAGACTGCCATACCTATCTCTCTCATACCTAACAATACTTATTAACATAGATGAAGCCTAAGTGACCCACGATAGAATCGAAATATAGCGACTCATTATTAACTTGACCTAGGTAAATGTGATCACGGCTTAACTTGATATACAATTGTGACTGAGCTCAAAGTGATTTAGGTAAAATGTGAATAACCAAGCTCAATATAATTTAGGTTAAATATGATTATGATTGAGCTCGATATGACTGAGGTAATATATGAATGTGATTTAGCTCAATATGATTTAGGTAGGGGTAATCATCGTTTCGAGTCAAACCACAACCCGACCGGAACCGCGTGGTTTGAAAAAAATTTAAAAATGATTTCGGGTTAATCAAAACCGAACCGTAAATTTCAGGTTGGTGTGCGGTTTTGACCCAATCGCCGACCCGAACCGCCCAATACCGTAAATTTTGACTCAAACCCCGACCCGAACCACCTAAACCACCGACCCGCGTTCAAATTAGATATTATTTTATATTTTTCTTTTTCTTTAACCATGAAATTTAAGATATTTAATGATCATATGACAATATGCAATGTATAAATGAAGGGTATTGCTACAATACCCTTGGGTATCAGATACCCAAGGGTTGGTAGCATAAAAAACAAAAAAAAAATGAGAGTAACTGGTTGCAACCGGTTACTCTAAAAAAAAAAATTTAAAATAATTTTTTATTATATAAATTATAAAATATTAATAAAAAAAAATTATAAAAAAAATTTTATTGTAAGTTTTTAAAAATTTATTTTTAAAAAATACTCAAAAAAATAAAATAATATAAAAAATTTATTTTTTTATAATACTGATAAAATAAAATAATATAAAAATATATTGCATATTTATTGGTAAAAATTGCACGTTTAATGCTATAGGTTGCATATTCAATGGTCATAGTTACATGTGCGATTTTCGAGGCAGATGCAGTTGCATATTATTGCTAAAGTTTCAAGTCCAACGGTTATATTTTGCATGTTTATTGCTAAAGGTTTCATCTTCGAATTATTGCATATGTATTGGTGAAAGTTGCACGTTTAATGCTAGAGGTTGCATATTCAATGGTCATAGTTACGGGTGCGATTTTCGAGGCAGATGCAGTTGCATGTTATTGCTAAAGTTTCAAGTCCAACGGTTTCATTTTGCATGTTTATTGCTAAAGGTTTCATCTTCGAAATATTGCATATTTATTGGTGAAAGTTGCACGTTTAATGCTAGAGGTTGCATATTCAATGGTCATAGTTACATGTGCGATTTTCGAGGCAGATGCAGTTGCATGTTATTGCCAAAGTTTCAAGTCCAACGGTTACATTTTGCATGTTTATTGCTAAAGGTTTCATCTTCAAAATATTGCATATTTATTGGTGAAAGTTGCAAGTTTAATGGTGGAAGTTGCATATTCAACGGTCATAGTTGCAGGTGCGATTTTCGAGGCAGATGTAGTTGCATGTTATTGCTAAAGTTACAAGTCCAACGGTTTCATTTTGCATGTTTATTGCTAAAGGTTTCATCTTCGAAATATTGCATATTTATTGGTGAAAGTTGCACGTTAATTGCTAGAGGTTGCATATTTAACGGTCATAGTTGCAGATGCGATTTTCGAGGCAGATGTAGTTGCATGTTATTGCTAAAGTTACAAGTCCAATGGTTACATTTTGCATGTTTATTGCTAAAGGTTTCATCTTCGAAATATTGCATATTTATTGGTGAAAGTTGCACGTTTAATGCTAGAGGTTGCATATTCAATGGTCATAGTTACGGGTGCGATTTTCGAGGCAGATGCAGTTGCATGTTAATGCTAAAGTTATAAGTCCAACGGTTTCATTTTGCATGTTTATTGCTAAAGGTTTCATCTTCGAGATATTGCATATTTATTGGTGAAAGTTGCACGTTAATTGCTAGAGGTTGCATATTCAACGATCATAGTTACATGTGCGATTTTCGAGGCAGATGCAATTGCATGTTATTGCTAAAATTTCAAGTCCAATGGTTTTATTTTGCATGTTTATTGCTAAAGGTTTCATCTTCGAAATATTGCATATTTATTGGTGAAAGTTGCATGTTTGATGGTAGAGATTGCATATTCAACGGTCATAGTTGCAGGTGCGATTTTCGAGGAGATGCAGTTGCATGTTAATGCTAAAGTTTCAAGTCCAACGGTTTCATTTTGCATGTTTATTACTAAAGGTTTCATCTTCGAGATATTGCATATTTATTGGTGAAAGTTGCACGTTAATGCTAGAGGTTGCATATTCAACGGTCATAATTACAGGTGCGATTTTCGAGGCAGATGCAATTGCATGTTATTGCTAAAATTTCAAGTCCAATGGTTTTATTTTGCATGCTTATTGCTAAAGGTTTCATCTTCAAAATATTGCATATTTATTGGTGAAAGTTGCATGTTTGATGGTAGAGATTGCATATTCAACGGTCATAGTTGCAGGTGCAATTTTCGAGGCAGATGCAATTGCATGTTATTGCTAAAATTTCAAGTCCAATGGTTTTTTTGCATGTTTATTACCAAAGGTTTCATCTTCGAAATATTGCATATTTATTGGTGAAAGTTGCATGTTTGATGGTAGAGATTGCATATTCAACGGTCATAGTTGCAGGTGCGATTTTTGAGGCAGATGCAGTTGCATGTTATTGCACAAGTTTCAAGTCTAACGGTTTCATTTTGCATGTTTATTGCTAAAGGTTTCATCTTCGAGATATTGCATATTTATTGGTGAAAGTTGCAAGTTTAATGGTAGTGGTTGCATATTCAATGGTCATATTTATGCGCCCTAGCACAAATATTGAGTGATTTTTTCTTAAAAATTATTTAATTTTTTGTTTTTCAAGTTTAAAATATTTGTTGCATCTTTTAAGGTTGAAAGTTGCATCTTAATGGTGAAATTGCATATTGATGCTGTGAAGTTGCATGTATTAGTTATATCTAACAATTATAAATTATTCAATATCATGTTTATTACTTCGATTTGATCTCGATTTCGTGTTTAATGATTATAAACATTAGGGGTGGCAATTTTTGGTAAGGATTTCGTTTATTTATTCGATTCAATTCGCTTTAACCCGAATGTGAGTTTCAAACAATATATTTGTTTAATCAATTGGTCGATTCGATTTAAAGTGTTTATTACAGTTATGGAATACGAATTTAACATCATGAATACGTTTATTCGTTACTGAATCGTTTTATTATTTTCTTTGACCAATTAAGTTTTAGTTACGATTCGAGGTATTTTTAATAAATATATAAATTACATGTGTTATGGTTTATTTTTCATTAATTATATATGTTAATGAGCATGCATATGAGTTGGAAAAAACCGATTCCATATTAATTTAAGAAAAAGAAATATGATAAATTTTGAAAAATTAATCAATTATTTACTTAGGATAATTACTAAAGTTAATGAGCATGAAGTAGAAAAATATTATAGTTTTTTTATAACTACTTAATATTTTGTTAATCACACATTTATTTACTATGAACTTAAGTTTCAAATTTATTGGTTTTGTTACATGTTTAAAAATTTTGGATAACATGTATCCATATCATAAACCAATCGAAAACTCGGATATCCGTAACCGACCGAAATAACTAGAAAAATTATTTCATTCAAAAAAGAAATTATTTGTACAAAGATTAATTAGCAGGTAAATATTTGTAGGTTTTGCAAGTGATGGTCTAACGTCGTCTACGTATCCAACACCATCGACCTCGAAAGCATTTGCAGGTATTAATATTTGAATGATTTTGAGAATTTCTGATTATCACACCGAATGAACATGGAAACATTTACAGGTTTTAATAGTGAAAGCAATATTTTTGGAACATCTTCACAATCCTCTTACGAAAACTGCAATTCACTCTGCTTAATTTAATTATCATCGACGCAAAGGTGTGGGAGTTTAAATTCATACTTGTCTCGTTTCCTTATATAATTTAGACGAGGTAAATATTTTTTTTTTTTTTTACTAATATTCATTTCTTCAATCTCAATATAACAAAAAATACATTTCTCAAGAAATCGATTCCACTATCATTAGAATAATTAGTATTACATTTAATATCCCGCGCAGAGCCCTTGGAACTCTATTTCTGTGAAGGGGAATGTGATTCCCTTGGATTCAAGAGAATGGCTAGTACTCTAACAAGATCAGGGAAGCATGATCGATCATACAGTACATCGGCACCCAGACTGCAGAAAGACATGAAAAATCACACTGAATGTAATAACAAATGGGCGAAACACATAAATTACTCCCAAACAAACTAACATGGTCTCCCACCATTAATTCAACATTTGATACAACGGCAACGAGAATAATCAACGTATGGATATGAGTGTACAACCTCAATAGCCTTGTGGCACAGCCTGCAGTATACCATCCAGCGGGTGAAATGCCAAACCTAAAATAAATACTTTTCAGTCACCAGTTCAATAAGCTAACATAGATAGAATCTCAGAGAATCAGAGTGAATAAAGATGCACAAAGCCATCAGGGACAGAGAATTCAGTTACTAGCCAATCATTAAGAAAATAGATGATGTAATCTCTAGTTTAGCAAGCTTAGGTGAATTCATGATCATGAGTATAAAGAAAATCAAATCAACCGTTCAGCCGAGGCAGCCCAAAGTAAAAATTAGGAATTGGCCTAGAAGATTGATCAGAATCAGATTTCAAAACTGCCGGTACGAAATAAATTTCAGCCATAACCATCTTTCTTCTGTTACTAAATTTTGCATTATTCTCATCTCAGACCATATAGCAATCAGCAATGCACAGAGATTTGTTTACTGCATTTGAGATTTTTTTTTACTGATCTGTATGCTGGCCCATCTCAGCCGAAGCAGCATATGTAAATTCTATTTCAAACTTGATGATAATGTCAGACCAAAATCAAATTTATTGAAACCAAACAGCAGAAAAGGTTGGTGTGAACTCTGTTTTAGTCAAAATGATCTAATCAGAACAGAAGGATTAAAAATAAAAGTTATGCTTCATAGCTAGTATAGAAGACAAAGGAAATAGAAAGTTTTACTTCCCATAAACAAATAGATGTTATAAATCTATACGTCCTTCCATGAAACATGCCCATCTATCAATCAATAGTTTCATTCATAATTTTGGATCAAATTGAGCATAGGTGCATGACCAATTTCATAGACACAGAACTATGAAAAGATATGCAGAACAGTAAGATGACGACAATGAAAATTGATGTTGTTAAGTGAAGGCCATGGAGATTCCAATGGTTAAGTCCATTTTTACCTTAACACTACCCTAACATGATTTATTGAGTTAATAAATGAATGCACATAACAAATAGAAAACAAAGGCAACACATGACCATATTTCCTAGTTAGCAATCATCCTCTTAATCAAAAGGCTTAAAGAACATCAATCTTTCCAGCCATATAAATTACAGAAATCAAAGAGAGTAGACTAAAAACATACCAGCAAATGGAGAAAGGGTATTCTGCTTGTTGTAGATGTGATGGATTGCATGAAGATGCTTATAAAGAAACTTTATGTCATGCAATTCTCTGTGCATCCAGTAAATCCCGAACTCCACAAGCACAAGATATATAACCAAATAGACCAGGTAGGCAATCCAACCAATGTCACTTACTCTAGCATAACAACACTCGTCCAGCCATTTTCAACCATGTACTCAGAAATTGTTGGAAGGGAACAGTACCATGGCATCGCCTTCATAGCAACATATATTTGCAACACCATGGCTTTTCTAGTTGGGATGGCATCTGCAATGACAATTTCCAAGGAAAGGATACAAACATGCGATATTAGACCCCTGTAGGTTCTAAATGAGGACAAACTTTGTCTACACGAGCTAAAACCAAACTCTAATATTGAAAAACTTTATGAAAATTTTAAATTGATTTACGACCTTTTGCCTCAATATCTTAAGAACAGAAATTTTTAGCATGCCAAAAGGTTTAGACCCGGAAAACTATAACAATAGCACCATAAATCATCCAATTTGGAAAATAAAAATAACCAGATAAAACAATATTACTTATAGATTGAAAATGAAGAGGTCAACAAATCAAAACAATCTGCATGGTATCCGTTGACTTATAAAGAAACCAAATTCATGCTCATCCAATAAGCAGAATGAACAAAGATCCCAATAATTAATTTATTATAACATGCTTCATCAATCGACCCAATTGTCCAAAAAATAAAGATTTTTAAATAAACTCATCTGCTATCAAACATGCAATTTCAAAACAACCCAGATTGAAAAAACAGCCAAATAAATCCAAACCCATCTCAAAAATCGATCCGAAATCATCAGCGCACGTGAAATAAAACATCATTGATGCGAGTTACCTTTAGGGACATAAACGTTGCGTTTCAAATAGTAGATATAGAGGCACCACAAGAGCCCAGAAACCAAGTAGAGAAGAGTTCCGGCGGTATAGTTACGGAGCCACGTCTCCAAAACGTGGGGAAGTGAGTCCCACCATTTGGAGGGCAGCAAATTGGATAAAATAATGCGGTTGTAGAAAGTGGTCTCGTCGACGAAGAGTTGCAAGTGATCGTCGCCCATCGCCGGCGATTTGGAAATGGAAAATGACTGCGAGCGAGAGAGAGAGAGAACGAGTGGACTGACCTGGAGATTTTTATGTGAAGTAAACGACTGACGAGATCGTTACCGGTTAAACGGGTTATTTATTTATTTTTTAATTAATTATATTTTTTTTAATTTTTTAAAAATCTACCGTTGGATTCACTCAAAGTGAATCCAACGGTAGACAACCCTTGGGTATGTGATACCCAAGGGTACCACAGACGCGCCCATAAATGAAAGTTAGGTATTTTTTCTCTTCAATTATTATGTGGAAAACACATAAATTTTCCTTTAAAAAATTGATAATCTAAACCGTCGACTCGAACCGCCCAACCCACTAAACTGCCAACCCGAACCGCCGCGGTTTTCCTTATCAAATTTGCGGTTTCGGTTTCTACTTTCCCAAACCGCCAACCCGTGCGGTTTGAAGTGAAAAACGAAAAAATGACCCGAATCGTACCGCGAACACCCCTAAATTTAGGTAAAATGTGATTGTGTTATAAATAAGATTATGTAATTGAGCTCAATAAAATATGCATGAGCTCAATAATAAAATATTATTGTACCTTATGATATTGATGCAGATTTGTGTTTTTACTTGATAAGAGCTAAACTTCATTTTTTGGGGAAAATTATAGGTCTTTGCGATATTATTCTTTGGGTTTTTTTTCCTAGTAGATTATAAATCGGATGTGCAAAAAGAAAAATATATTTGTTTTAGTGAAATCGACCAGGACTATGTTTGACCTTGCAAAAGTTTGAATTTTAGAGAGATTTATTGATGAAAATTATAGGTATAAATATTAAGTGTAATAAAATTTTATAAATTTTGATATGAAGTACATGAAGGAGATAAAAGTATTTGAAATAGTTGATATGAAATCATCAGTTTCTTATAAATGTTAGTATCCTTTTTGACATTTTTTTAATCGAAACAGATAAACTGATTTTTATTTTAAAACTTATAATTTGTATATATTTATTTTAACTATAAATTATAAAAATAATAAAAAAAACAATTTATTATTTTATTGTTTGAAATTTTGTTTAGCTTAATGTTTCTTTTGGTAAAAATTTGTCTCATCGCTTATGATGGAGTGGAGCGCGCAAATTAGACTAACGCGCGCAAAGTAGCTAACGCGCGCGGATAGATTCAGCGCTGCGCGCCAAGCCATTGAAGCCATCGCCAAAACCTTGACCCTCTCTCTGTCCGTTCCCAAATCAAAAGACAACCCAAAAACCCTAAACCAGTGACCATCAAAACGATGCTCTCCCTCAATTCAAATCAATTGAAACCCTAAATTAAACCCAAAATTACAATCTCAATACACAATGTCACTATCATCTCACCCCCTCTTCACAAACTCACCACCCTCATCTTGTTTCAAATTCTACCACACCACCAATCTCAAAAACCCTAGGAGTCTCGCTCTTCTTCCTAGTCCAATCACCTCCTGCCACCTCATCCAGACTCCCCTTAATACCCCTTTTAAATTCACTCCCAGCTCCAAGTTCTGTCACTCTTTAAGACCACGCAATTGCCACAACATCAGGGTCACAGCACAAACGAATGAAAGTTTCAATCTTGATTCAGTTCTCTCAATCTGAAGTAGTTTGTCTTTTCTCTTCAACGGTGATTGCTGTTGGTTTTGCTGTGAATTATGGAATTTTTGGGTTGAAAAATTCGTTTTTGGGTTTGATAGGGAAGAGGGTGTTGGGTTGTGGTGTAGTTGGATTGGTGTGTGGGATTTGGATAGGCGCGGTTATAAGGCGGCGGCAATGGAGGCGGGTTTGTGGGGAGATGGTTAGGGGAGAGGGAAGGGAGAGTGTGAATTTGGTGGGGAGAATTGAGAAATTGGAGGAAGATTTGAAAAGTTCTGCCACCATTTTAAGGGTCTTGTCTAGGCAGCTTGAAAAGTTGGGAGTTAGGTTTCGGGTTACACGAAAGGCTCTTAAAGAGCCCATTAATCAGGTAATGGCATTTCTCCACTTTCCATTGCTGAAATGAAAATTTTGTTCATTGAAGAATGATGATCATCTACTTTGATGAGTATAAAATTAGGAATAAGGCAGAAACTTGAATTCCTTTTGTCAGTGAATGAGTGACCTTAGAATAAGTTATGCATTTCTTAGATTTATATTTGAATTGCATTTCTTTGAAAGTAATTTTTTTAGGTTGGCATTGTGAGTTCCTAAACTTGGATATAGAAAAAATTTATTTTATTCTTTCTAAATTATTGCGTTTCTTGTAACTTGTATACATGTGGAGTTTCATTCATGTGATTATGAAGGGAAATGTGTTTCTCTGGCAAAGAGAATGTAGTATTGCTTGTATCTTAGGACAGAATGTTCTAGGGTAGATGCTTCTATTTGTATGCCATTAAGGTTTTCTTTTCAGTATGTTCTTATCTGTGTAATCTTATAGCTGTCCAGTGTACTGGTGCAGAGTCTATTTAAGGTCGTCTTACTGAGAGGTAATATCAATTTGAGCAAAATACTTGGTCGTATTCTGAGTTTACATCTCTTTCAAATTGGCAGTCTCTTCCATATCCTTGCCATATTCTGGCTATCAATCTAGCTATCAAATCTAGCTCCGGAAAGCCTCTACGTATTATTACTTACTTTGAAGCTAGTGGTTGTGGATGCCGGTTTTCACCCGAGGTCCACAATCGAGAATCTGATTTTCTGGGGGCACTAGCGAACCTGCAAAACGAGGGTAGGATGAGCGAGGAGTACTGCCCACCGGTGTGGTGGAAGCCGTAGGCTCTCCGACGCCCAAGTCAGTGATGTAGATGAGAAGCAGATAGGGAGATCAAGGCTAGTAGTTACCTCAATCTCAGTTTGTTAGTCGTGAGGGCAAGGTGTGTTGGAATATCGTAGGTGGTATGCAGTGGAACTAAATAATGTTGAATGTCTCTCAAGCTATTACCTTTCCCTTTTTATAAGTTCTTTGAAGTTGGGTCATTTACTCTTCTTCTGCCCGTTGGAATCTCCGTAACAGTCGATTTAGTGGAGGTTTTATGAGCTTTTAGGCGTTTCTTAATTTGGTAACTGTAGTGTCCGTTGGCCCTCTTGATGACAATGGGCTTGGGCCTGTGAGGCCTCTTGGTCTGATATTGGTTCTCGGGCTGGACTTACTAATTGGTTTCCGGTTTTGTGGTTGGTCCCGAGGTGAAATGTCAATTTTACCCTTGGGCCCAAATTTGGCCTGTACAGTTTTTCCCCTACTCTCTAAGTCTGGAAGCCCTAGACTTGGAGAGTACCTTTGTGCATGTCAAATGAATCAGGACATGGGTAGTTGTTTTACTGATCCTGGCAGAGGTTCAAAGCTAATCCACACGATGTTTCGTCGTACGGACTGGGGGAGTTTGTCCTCAATTGTCTTGTCTTGAATCCTTCGATGGGTATTCTTGGTTGATTGATACATATGGTGGTTCAGGAGGTAACTTCAATCACATAGTCGTATGCAATGTTTAAAAATACGGTGCGTCGAGGCGGCCGGCCATTGAGGCGTGAGGTGGCCTCCTCGAGGCAGTGAGGCGGCCAGCGCATTAGGCGGCCGCCTCGAGGCACCGACGCCGAGAGGCGTCGTCGCCGAGAGGCGGCTATTCGGCGCCTCGAAACGTATTTTTTAAACACTGGTCGTATGGACTGAGAGAGGAAGAATTCATGTCTTCGTGTGACTCGATATGAGTCCACGGGGGATGTCCCCGGTCGACTGAACCTGTCGAAGGTTCAGGAGTTGTTTCACTCGACATGTTGTATGGACTGAGGGATGTCCATGTATTTATTTGACTTGACATGTCGTATGAATTGAGGGAAGTCCATATCTTCAATTGACTCCATATGAACCTATGGGGAGTGTCCCCTGTCGACTGAACCAGATGAAGGTTCGGGAGTAATCTCACTCGACATGTCGTATGGAATGAGGGAAGTCCATATTTCAATTGACTCCACATGAGCCTATGGGGAATGTCCCATGTCGACTGAATCAGATGAAGGTTCGGGAGTAATCTCACTCGACATGTCGTATGGACTGAGGGATGTTCATGTATTTATTTGACAGGACGTGTCGTATGGACTGAGGGAAGTCCATATCTTCAATTGACTCCACATGAGCCTATGGGGAATGTCCCGTGTCGACTGAACCAGATGAAGGTCCATGAGTAATCTCACTCGACATGTCGTATGGGCTGAGAGATGTCCATGTATTTATTTGACACAACATGTCGTATGGACTGAGGGAAGTTCATATCTTAATTGACTCCACATGAGCCTATGGGGAATGTCCAGTATCGACTGAACTAGATGAAGATTCAGGAGTAATCTCACTCGACATGTCGTATGGACTGAGGCATGTCCATGTATTTATTTGACTCGACATGTCGTATAGACTGAGGGAAGTCCATATCTTCAATTGACTCCACATGAGCCTATGGGGAATGTCTCGTGTCGACTGAACCATGCAGGTTCAGGAGTAATCTCACTCGACATGTCGTATGGACTGAGGGATGTCCATGTATTTATTTGACACGACATGTCGTATGGACTGAGGGAAGTCCATATCTTCAATTGACTCCACATGAGCCTATGGGGAATGTCCCATGTTGACTGAACCAGATGCAGGTTCATGAGTAATCTCACTCGACATATTGTATGGACTGAGAGATGTCCATGTATTTATTTGACACGACATGTCGTATGGACTGAGGGAAGTCCATATCTTCAATTGACTCCACATGAGCCTATGGGGAATGTCCCGCGTGTCAACTGAACCAGATGAAGGTTCAGGAGTAATCTCACTCGACATGTCGTATGGACTGAGGGAATTCCATATCTTCAATTGACTCCACATGAGCCTATGGGGAATGTCCCGTGTTGACCAGCACTCGTTTGATCATAATGTTTGCCACTTGCAAAGAGATAACTAGAGCGCCGTGATGTAGATTCAAATTATGAGAATCTCCGTCGTCTGGGAACCCTATAATCAAGTTGGTGAACATCTTCTCTACTGACATCGTAGTGTGTGAAACACTGCTAGCAAGAGCTTTCGAATGCTGTTTGGCCGTTGAATACGAGACTCCACTAATTTCTGTTCCTCTTGAAATAACATTAACAGTGTTGTTAATTGGTGGAGGTGGGGTTGGAGCCTCTCCTTGACCGTCTCTCTCATCCCTTCGTGCCAATGTGGCTTTCCCCTTTTCTGTGATCCCTTAGAAATCCCCTGTTTAACAGCTCCAGGACCTCCAATCTCAAAGCTACACACTCTGCCTTCGTATGACCATAGTCTCGATGGAACTCACACCATTTTCTGGTATCTTTTTTCTTAGAGCTCTCCCTGGAGCGCGGGGGTCATTTCACTTCATTTCCCATTTTCTTTAGTACCGAAACCAATTCCCCTGGGGAAATTGTAAAGTTGTAGTCTGGGAGCCTGAGTTTGCTTGCTGGTGCTTCCTCCCGGTTTTTGTAAGGCCTTGGTCGTCTCTTAAAGTCTTTGTGGAAAGGTCTATGTTCTCCTCTCGGTTGGATTCTCATTTCCGTATGAGGATGAGCAACCATGTCGCGTCGCCTGGAAACAGCCGGTCTTCTATCAATCTGCGAGCTAGGAATGTCCTCTCTTCTTTTGTTTCTCTTGTCCCCTTCCCATCTTATTTCAACCTGGGCCCGTGCCATGGCCTGGTCCATCGTGTAGCATCGGAACTTGGTTAATTTTTTGTAGAGTCCACTTTCGTAGAGCAGTCCATTCCAGAAAGTCCCCACCGCTGTAGGCTGATGGAGATCCAGAATATTAATTCTTTTCTTGTTGAAGCGAGCTACGTAGCTCCGCAATGACTCCCCTCTCTTCTGTTGGATAGTATTAAGATTATCTGTAGTCTTCTCAAGCTTACACGAACTCGCAAAGTGCTCCACAAACTTGTCTGCTAATTGTTGGTAAGACTCGATGGATCTGTATGGTAGGTTGATGAACCAGGTAAGCGCCGGTCCTGCCAACGTTTCTTCGAAGCATCTGCACATTCCAGCTTCCCATTGGCTTGGTGCCAAGCCAGTTGACATCATCTTGTACTTGTAGTGTATTACATGGTCGTCTGGATCGGTGGATCCATCATATAGCTTCATTTTGGGCGGGCTAAATTTTCGTAGCAGTTCAACAGCTACGATTTTCTCCACAAACGGGGTATCAGAAATCGCTCCAGCTCTGCTCTTCCTAATCAGCAGCCTTACCCCCGGTAGTGTGGACATGATTGCTTCTTTGAATTCCATCATCTCTCTTCTTGTGGTGGATGCAACTTGCTGAGTTTGGTCGAGAGAGGAAGTCGGGCTATGGGGAACTGGTGGGTTGTCGTCAACCTGCCCATCTGATGTGGGGGGGCTATTGGATTGCTTGGATTGCCTGTTTGACCAGGGACGTTGTGACGCTGAGAAGTTGAGGACAACTGCTCTAGCTGTTTTTGTAGACTCACCTTGGAGTTTCGCATGGTCAGATTCTCCTCTTCTAAAGCTTGTAATCGTTCTTGGAGCATGGCAAGTTGTACCGCCATAGGGTCTGGCGCCTGTTCGTTGCCAGAAGCCATTATCAACTGTTTTGAAGGGTGAATCATATGGTTTTCGTTTGCAATAATTTGCTTAGGGCCCCAAATTGTGAATGACGGTTTTCACTCAAGGTCCACAATTGAGAATCTGATTTTCTGGGGGCACTAGCGAACCTGCAAAACGAGGGTAGGATGAGCGAGGAGTACTCTCCACCAGTGTGGTGGAAGCCGTAGGCTCTCCGACGCCCAAGTCAGTGATGTAGATGAGAAGCAGATAGGGAGATCAAGGCTAGTAGTTACCTCAATCTCAGTTTGTTAGCCGTGAGGGCAAGGTGTGTTGGGATATCGTAGGTGGTATGCAGTGGAACTGAATAATGTTGAATGTCTCTCCAAGCTATTACCTTTCCCTTTTTATAAGTTCTTCGAAGTTGGGTATAGTCGATTTAGTGGAGGTTTTATGAGCTTTTAGGCTTTTCTTAATATGGTAACTATAGTGTCCGTTGGCCCTCTTGATGACAATGGGCTTGGGCCCGTGAGGCCTCTTGGTCTGATATTGGTTCTCGGGCTGGACTTACTAATGAGTTTCGGGTTTTGTGGTTGGTCCCGAGGTGAAATGTCGATTTTACCCTTGGGCCCAAATTTGGCCCGTACAGTGGTTATTAATATATCAGTTATTCTTTCTTTGAATCAGAAGGATATAATATGAATGTTTCCACTTATTGTATCACTATATGAAGTAGCACTTCGCTGTATGCCCCTCACATTGTTTTCTTCTAGCTTTTGCTTAATCATAGTTGACAGCGAGGATTGTCAAACTAGTGAAGGTAGTACAATTGTCTATAGATTTTTGAATGAGAAAGATTACATCAGCACTGTAGGCTAACCAATGTTGAGTTCAAGTGACAAATTTTATATACAAGAATTGGCATCTAAAATGGGGTGAGAGAATGAAATGGTGTGATGTCATGTAGGATTAGTAAGTTGGAAAAATAAAGGTGCAATGCGTGAACCTTTATTAGGAATGTTGAGTGGGGCTGTGGGGGTAAGTGAGTACGGGACTTACAGTAGAAATCATGATGGAGATTTAAGGATGAATTTCTCATGAGATTAAATCTGATAGGCATAGGCTGAATTGATGATATCTGCAGCATTTAAGGAGATTATGCTTCAAGGAATTTGTTTTATTTGCCAATGAGATCATATATGAATTTCCTATTACATAGTTATATTAGGGCAAATGCACTCAGGGTGTTAGGGAACTGAAATTTTAGGAGTAACTTTTTCCCCCTTTATGGCAGCATTGAAGTTGTTTGTTTTTGTTGATTTGCTGCTAGAATTTTGGCTCTAGTAATGTGTTTCTTTAGTTTTATATTTTCTTGTACAAAGAAATGCATCCTAATGCGGACTTTGAGACTGCAATATTGCAGAGAGCTCTGATTTCAAATAAGTTGACACTGACACTTTTAACCTTTGGTAGGAGCATGATCTCTGTAAAGTTTGGATCTGTAGAGAGAAGTTACTGTTAGTAAAATATTTGGTTTTGGTGTAAGGTTTGTAAATTATGATAGAACTGTGGTGAACTCCCTAAGTCACTCGTGATGACTCATTTATTTTGCAATACATTCATTTGCTTATTTCTTCTATTGATGTCCGAAGACTGCAGCTTTGGCTCAAAAGAATTCTGAGTCCATCAGAGCATTAGCAATTCAAGAAGATGTTCTTGAGAAGGAGCTGGGTGAAATTCAGAAGGTTTTGTTGGCAATGCAGGTAAGTTCTGTTGCATGGTTTTATCACTTAAGTGGATTAATTCTTTCAATTCGGTATTATATTGTTAAAAGTATTGTTTCGAGTGATCGTGTTTAGTGATTTGGGTAATTGAAATAATATTAGGTCAATGGAAGTTACGTACATCTTACCTTCTAGATCTGTTTTAGTTTTGCATTTTTAATGTACCGAGCCATATATCTCCTGGGTTTGAGGAGAAATTACAGTATGCAAATTCTACCAAAAAATAACCAACTGAAATTGTGCGCGCTTATTTTGTTTAGTTGTACTATGAAGTATGGTGCAGCCTCTGTTAATATCTGGGTAATGATAGGTGCACACCCAAATGATAAGACACCCTAGGCATTTCTGATTTTTTTTTTCCAATTTTTATTATGCCTAGGGTGTCTACTTATCATTATTGTTAATATTTTGTTTTTACATCTTGAATTTCTGATGAATTTGATGTTGTTTTAGGAAAGCTGCCACAGCTTTTCCATGTCAGTTTGAAATGCTTTCCATTTTCAGTTAAAAATGGAACCAAAAGGAACCATTTTATGTATATACCAAGTGACAACAGTAAAAGTGGAACGCAGTTAAAATGTTTCCTGTTACTATGTGATGACTCTTCAAAGTTTAGGTCCATGGCTTGGCTGCTACTTCATTCTTTCATATAAATTCTTGTTACAAATCTGCAGTTTATTTGACTTTGTTTTCTTCGACTGAGTATTTTTTGTAGGAGCAGCAGCAAAAACAACTTGAGCTGATTCTCGCTATTGGAAAGAATGGGAAGTTATTCGAAAACAGGCAAGAAACCAGTCAAGAACAAGATACAAGTAAAACATCTGATTTGATTGATGGGGCAAAACAAATGGTAAACCACGAAACTGAAGCTTTGGGTTCTAGCAGGGGAAGCAACAATGACAGAACCTAGGAATTTTGTGATAATAATGTCATGTTGATTGCCGATCAATTACTTGATCTTTTATTTCTTGAACCAGACACACAAGCTTCCAGTTTCTAGTGTAGCTTATCTCAAGGCAGTTCATGTTCCAGCCGGGGAAAACTTCCCCCAGATTATCGAATCTGCCAGTATAGAAGACAAAAGGAATAAACAACAAAGGTGAATAAAATTTGAGATATTCTTATTTCTGGTTAAGCGTAGCATTGTATCAACAAGACACGGCATGATTAGTTTTGTGCTGGGGCTTGTGTGTGTAATTCCAAGTTGTATGGGTAACTTATTCAGGTTTCTCTCTTCTTTTTTTTTTGATTGACTGATAGCCTCAAACATTTGATACCTTTGTAATAATAGTTTTGTATCTTCAAACCGGAGTCACTAGTATCCCCTCTCAGTGTTTGTTTGTTCCTTTTGAAGCAAAGCAAACGTAACAAGTTCCTGAAAATCTGGTTTGTAAAGAGAGGTTATCCATAACCGTTTATTTTCATTTATATTGTTATAGAGGATGACTTGCTCAGGATTGAATATTGAGTTGGTCAAAACCTATTTATTTTAAAATTACAAGGAAAAAATTTATTAGGGGGCTAAATCCTAATACATTGTGCGTATGATCTCATATTCAATATGGGGATTGCTATGATACTAATTATTATATATACACATTAGCATTCAAAATTTAATAAATTAGATTTTTCTAATATCTTGAATTTATGTATTTTTCAAAATTAGGCCCATTTACCGATCCCCGCGACTATATGAGCCCGAAACAGGCCCATGTCTACGTTTCTTTTTTCACGGGCTCAATAGAAATCAGTCAGCATGCGCTCTCCCAATTTCTAAATCGAACTGTCATTGAATCTTCTTCACTGAACAGGAAAAATGGAAGAACTGAGAAAGCTGGAACAAGTACAGAAAACGCTGTCGTTAATGCAATCGCGTGGCTTTGTTGCTTCCTCCTCTTCTAACAATAACGACGACTCTAATCGCTTTCTCGCCAATCTCATCCTCCTCCTGGTAATCAATCAATCTTTGCCTGCTGATATTATACATGTTTTATACTGAAAGCTAAACGATTTTCATACGCTGAAGGTACAACCGTGCGGAAATCTTGACATGGACGAGAAGTGCAGCTTGATTTTAGATTACGTGCCGAAAGTGAGCATCAATTTGATTTCATTCATTTTGCTATCAGTCAGTTGTGTTTATGTTAATTAATTATTATTATTATTATTATTATTGCAGCTTTCAGCTTCGTTTCTCGAGGAAGCATCGCTGCAATTTTTTCAGGAAGGTAATTAAACAAAACTTCTTGTTCGCATTGGCTTTAGATAAAGCCTAAATGTTTATCATACATTCACTTTTGTTGTAGGCTATCAGCCTCTGGAGAATTGTTCTGGAAGTGACATTGTGAAAGAGAGCGATTATGATATCGCTTTGATTGGGCTTGATGCTATGCACAGAGCAAATTCTACACTTGAGGATTTTGTAAGCATGTTTTTGCTCTTATATTATTTTAGCTTGATTAAGTATACAAATTCTGTATTTTGAGCTGAACCTTTGCTAATTTAGTAATGAACTTGACTTAATCAACAGTGCAGATCTTATTTTATGTTTCATGGAATGGATGCAAATAGTCCGCAAGCAGTTTTCAAATATCTGCCTGTGCTTTCATTTACAGAAAGTTATATTTATCAGGTAACAATCTGGATAAAAGTATCAAGTATGATAATCTTTTCGGTACTTAGAGAATATATGTTTAATTTTTCTTTTTTTAACTATGTTGACATGTTGCTGTGATTGTATAGACATTAATGCTGGAAAACTGAATTTACTGATGTTAAGACCTTGTGGAAGTATATACAACATGTGATTCCAATATGAATTATTAATGCATTTTTTCTAAAAGGCAAATGAGCCCTTGCCTAGGCTTTGTGATTTTTCTATTCCTGCCTTAGAAAACTTTGCTACAATAAAATAAAACAAATTTGTGCAAGATAGCATGAGTTTATTGTGTAACTTCTACTCTAATATATATTTGATATTGAGCTGCCATGTCCTTTTTGTTCTATTATCTCTTAACAGTTGTGGATTTTTTTTAGTGCAGCTGGATAGTTTGAACGAGAAGATTATTGATATGCCAACCAATGGAGTTACTATTTCAAAAAGAGGATTTGAGGAGGTAGTACTAAGAACATTGATGGCAATTACTATCATAATCTGGTAATTTGTTAATCAATTTTTACCTAATGCTGGTAGTTCTTTTTGTAATGCAGGAAGTAAACGAGAAACATGTTTCTAAGTTAATAGATTTATTGAAAAGTGATCCATTCAAACCACTTGTGAGTTTACTTGAACAACATGGACTTTTGACAGAAAGGTTTAGTTTCTCGCTCCCTGACTTCATTCATTTTTGAAAAAGGGTGGAGTTCTGAAGTCTGAATGTAAATAATGTTGATTTTTGTCTTTGCTTCATGGATTAAGGATTATAGAAGAATTCAGATGCGGAGAAGAGTATTGGGCTTTAGAGAGAAAGCTGTGTTGTTCATTGATGAGCAAAAAGGAGGTACATATTTCATTGGAGTCCTTTTGAGTAAAAGAATTAATTATATCCATTCTAGTTTATTTTTCTATTTTTCGATTGTGTCATTGTACATTGTTTTTCCTACTTCTTTAATTGAAGGGTATTTACGGTATCCCTGTCTTGTGGAATGATTTTGTAGATTCTATGGTTGTTTATTATCCCTTTGAAAAAAATGGATGAAGTTGTATTATTTGCAAAACATATGCATGATCAAGAATATTTTTGTCTGGTTTCTATTAAAAGATACAATTGTTTCTCAGATCTCTGTCGAAGATGTGATGAAGGCAATTCATCTAAAATCATTTGATTATCGGGTGCTAAATCTTCTTTTGTATCAGTTGAGAAGAGAAGAGGTAATTTTCTTTTGCAATGTGTGTATGATTTTATATGTGAGTTTTAATTGTTCTTTTCTGAACTCTTACTTGTATAAGATGTTAACATAGAAGTACCTGCTGATATGTTTATCTAAAACCTTTTTGTTCAAACTTCTTGTTTTTCCATAAGGCTTAAAACTAGTAAACAAAAATGTGATTGCTACACTACGTCAAGACAGCATACAATGTCTTACGCTCCTTAATGGCATAACCTCTTTTAATCCCCTTCTCAAGTTACATATTGATTTTGGATCTTCATTTACTAGAAGTTTCTTGAAAGTATTATTTTCAAGATTGTTTTCATCAATGTTTTACTCATGGAAACAGCTCTAAATACTGATTGTGATTTTATTGTGACATATTATGTTATATTGAAGTCTTCTCGAACCACAGTGTATTCAATTAGACTAAACATGTTTTCTTTGACGTAACTGTGAAGGTGAATGATTTGCACATGGAATTTCTGTCAATATCAGAATTTTTAGTAGAAATATCTGATGATCTGTAAGTACTTTTTCTGTTTTCCTCACTTTCTCTGCCTATTTGCTGCAATTCCATGCTGTAGTTTCAAGTTTTTCTTTCTTGTCAAATAATTATGCTGTCAGTTGAATAATTAACATTTACTGCAATTATTTAACAATGTGATACTTTATGTGGCAAGCGTGATGTTATTTTCGCTCAGTCCAAGTTGCATGATGATGCTATAGGTTTGATTATGAGGTTAGTTCATTTTGATAAGAGTTATAAATAATATCTCTTACACATTCAATAATCAATATAGCATATTCTGATTCCTAATTATGGTATTTTTGTAGGATGATGTTCTGGAGAATAATTTCAACATTTTGCGCATGTTTGTTAGAATATATGGACCATCAACAGCACCAACCATGATGGTAAGCACGCCACTCTGTTCAACTACTTTCTAATTGAATGTTTATGTCACTTGGAAATTGATTTGCCCTCTGGTTATTCACTCTATCTGATTCATTTAAATGACTCTCAAGCATATTAAAACTCATGGTAGATTGGAGCTTCCATAGGTCCTCTCCATTTTGTCACTGTCTTTCTAATTCTTTCTATATGTCCTCTCTTTCTCTCCTCTCATTCAGTTTCCTTCCCTCTATTCTTTCCTGCTATACCACATCCGGGGTTGATCAAATTCCTCTAAACTTTCCCTTGGTTCTTGACCAATATATTATCCTAGGATGAGGTTCTGGTCGAAATATTATTTTATTATGTCCATGCATCTGACATCTTACTTAGCCTTCCCCATAGTGATTGGATAGATCCTTCTCCGCCTCGAAATCCTTCTATTTCAAGGGGATACATTGTTAGAGCCAGACTATTTGTTAGCACAATACTACCACCATGAAATGAGACTGGTGGTACCAGCAGTGATTTACAATTATGATTTTTCTACTATTGTTATTGTCATTTGGTTTCTTTTAATATTAGAAATGTCATTTTTTCTAAAAACAAATGTTTTTCTTTCTAGGCAAAGTACATCACTGAGGCGGAAGAAAAGTATAACAGTATACTGAAATCTTTAGACCCCCAACTGTCATTCAACTACCAGAGAAGATGCCAAGAAGCAACTAAAGAGGGTAAAAATTTTGAAATTGAAATATATGAAATTAAACCGTCTTTGTTTCTCAGGCCATGGTTTAGTTTTGGCATTATTATTGTCGTCAGGTGGGAAGATAACAGGGCATCCTCTTGGAACGTGGAGTATACCACCATTAATAGTTGACGAGGAATCATACAGATTGGGCTAGTGAAATATGAAATGAAAAGTGGTACCTATTGATTGAAACTTTATGCAATGCCATCTCTAGTTTCATTAGGCAAATCTCAGTTTCATCTAATTGCCAAAGTTTTAATATCAGTTTTGGACAACTTTGATAGATTCTATTCCTTGCAGCAACTCAATTTGAGAATTTCCAGAGTGTTTGATCTTTTCCTCAACCAAATAATATGACCAGTTAGTTTTCTCTGTGTTGAATCTGTCGATCTACATCTGCCAATACCAAATTTGCTTTTCTTTCTGAGTGTCAATAGTTTCATTGATGGGTTGTTGATGGGATATTTACTTAGGAGGATTATTTTATTATTGAAGTTGTTTTATTCATATGATTTTGTAACACCCCGCCAAAGGCAGAATGTTACCGGCAAGAGACAGGAATAACTTATTTCATTGAGCCTCAAAATTAACGAAAATCGGACATGACGCATCCTAAAAATGGACAACTTGGATCACAGTCCAGAACCAAAATGACCTGTCAAAACATCAAATAAGCAGAAAAGTCCTCCGGTCCAACTCAAAACAAAATAAATCTCAACATCAATACTCAAGGGTTCCGTGCCAATAATTATACTTCCGTGTCAAAACTTTTATTTACAAACATGTAATAACGTACATTGTACGATTTAAAACATAACTAACAAAACTCCTAAACCTTTTTAGCATGTCCCCAGAACTCTAGAGTGGTTGATTAGAGCTTGGGTGATTCGATATCTCGAGCATGACTTTTCAAAACTTAAATGGCTAACCGATCAGGTTGCCAACTTGCAAAAACTAGCTTACTGTTGTGGTATGAGTAATAAAATTCAGCAAGTAACCATGCTCAACCATAAAAGACGAGCACATTTTGAAAATATTATATATAATCATATATCATATGTATGTAATTTGTCAGACAACCCTTTATCATATCGAACTAAAATCTGTGTAAACCTAAATCTGTAGTGGTCTTTGGAAAACGATCCAGACAAATAAATTTAAAACTTAATAGAAACACCGCACTTAAACTTACATTGAAAATCTTTCAAACTTTGTACTGTTATTTACACTCTTAAATATCAAGTCTTCTGAAAGTACTTATATATATTGATCTAAGAACTAAGTTCATAAGTCATATTTAATTCAAAAACTCAAACAAAACCGTAACGAGGAATGCAAGGGATTTCTGAACTAAACTCTTTTAGCCTATATCAATAAAGAAAGCATATTTGAAATATTGTCAAATCGGATAATATATAACGCTTCTTTTAGTAATAACTTACGTACTAACTAGGGATGGCAGTGGGTAGTGTTTGGTGCGGGGTTTCCATTACCAAACCCGCACCCGCATATGTAAATAAATTACCAAACCCGCACCATACCCGTTGCGGGTTTTAATTTTCATTACCAAACCCGCACCCACATATAAAAATAAATTACCAAACCCGCACTGGTACCCAGCGGATTTTTTCTGGGTTTATAAAATATCGAATTCCTTTATGCTCTTAATAATATAATTTTTTAATTAAATATTGATACTTTTTCATAACATACAAAAAAATGTATTTGACAGTTTACAAATTATGACACATAAATAAAAGTTTAAAATATTTATAACATAATGTCAAATTCATATTATCACAATTATATACACGAATCAGTAGCTGAATATCTTTCATTATGTTAAATTCATATCATCAAAATTATTGAACCATGACTTAAAGTAATTCAAAAATATTAAGAGAGAGCAATTCAAAAATTGAAAGTTAGTGAGTCCTTTTATATGAGGGATTTTTTTGCCTTAAAGATATAAAATAAAAAAAATTAAGCTTGCGGGTAGCGGATACCCGCTGGTTTTGCTTAATTACCAACCCCGCACCAAACCCGTAACGGTTTTTTTTTAAATTACCAAACCCGCTTAAGTATTTACCAAATCCTACCCATTGCAGGTGGGTTTATGCGGGTTTGTGGGCGAAATTGTGTAAACCTAAATCTATAGTGGTCTTTGGAAAACGATCCAGACAAACAAATTTAAAACTTAATAGAAACACTGCACTTAAACTTACATTGAAAATCTTTCAAATTTTGTACTGTTATTTACACTCTTAAATATCAAGTCTTCTGAAAGTACTTATATATATTGATCTAAGAACTAAGTTCATAAGTCATATTTAATTCAAAAACTTAAACAAAACCGTAATGAGGACTGCAAATGATTTCTGAACTAAACTCTTTTAGCCTATATCAATAAAGAAAACATATTTGAAATATTGTCAAATCAGATAATATATAACGCTTCTTTTAGTAATAACTTACGTACTAACCCATATACAGAAAACCTTTGGAACGATCTATATCCAAGTTATATACAATTACAAATACGAATTTAGAAACATGGCTTATCCATAATCTTAAATCTTTTACTTAACATTTGCAATACATGACTACCGTTGATACCGAGAACTATGAGATATATGTTGATGGTGATTTTTCACCCCAAGGAAGTTCGAATAAAGATGATGGATAGAATGAGGTTTTATACTTGGCAAAAAGGAGAATGATGAGAGCTCAGAGAGGCTGAAGTCAGACGAATGACCCGAGTCCAATATGCGAAGGAGTTTTCCTGAAGAAAGAATCAGCTGATAGAGCGAAATTAGGATACCGACCCGACCCGGAGAAAAAGTGTTAGATTTGACAGCATTTGACTGTTTGTGAAAGCCAACCTAATGTGGTCATTGTGTGTAAGCCCGACCTGGTTAGCGAATCCTAAAATTTTGATCATGCCTCATTCATCTCGGCATGCCGACTCTAGGAGCGGAGTTGGGACAACAAGTTTTATGCTTAAAAGTATGTGACGTATGCCCTAGTAGAAAGGGTGAGCTTCTAGAAGACGTGATGATTATGGAAAAGGCTGTTGGGGCAGATGTGGAACCCCTAGGGTCGGATCGGTGATCTGCGCAACGGAAGTGGGTCTAATCTGTGGATAACTAACATTGATGTATTTTTTAAAATATTTAATGAAATAGTATATTCCATTACGAGTGAATTAGAAAAATCGGGGTTGAATCAGAGTCTGGAAGCTCAAGAACGAGCAAAAATAAAATTTGGTGCGCGTCGTGCGCTATCGTGTGTGCGCGCTTTGCGCTACAGTGCGGGCGTACTGTGTGTAAAACTCAATTTTTTTAAATGCTTTCTTTTAACACCTTCAACTCTCTTTCCAAAGAGCTGAATGAATTAGGATATTCTACCCTAATTGCTTCCAACCTTCCATAAACACTTTCAAAACACCCAAAATTAATTTTAACACCAAAACCAACATCAACACATGTTTTAGAACAAAAATCAAGTTTTTCAAAATATCAAATT